>JACBKR010002228.1:0-36177 GCA_014218235.1 Colocasia esculenta
TACAATTTTAAAGGAACAATGATGCCAAAATAATGGAGAAACAGTGTTTGTTCATTTCTATAAAAATAAAGAGAATATTCAAAATTACAATAATATCGTGAATTACTTAATGTGATTGATTTAAGATTCTCTTTAGTAGAGAACTAAGAGTCACAAAATATGATAATAGCAGTATTTTAGGCGTATTAAGATGTCAAAAGTGGGTGATGCTTTAAGAAAAATAAATTGACAAGGCCTTAAGATCAGATAACATACCTATTAAAGTGTGGAAAGGCTTAGACAACCTTGGTATTAAGTAGTTAACTAAACTTTTCAATACAATTTTAAGGAACAAATGATGCCAAATAAATGGAGAAACAGTGTTGTTGTTCATTTCTATAAAAATAAAGAGAATATTCAAAATTACAATAATTATCGTGGAATTAAACTTATGAGTCACACTATGAAACTCTGGGAAAGAGCAATTGAGAATCGAATTCGATGTATGACTACTGCATCAAAAAAATCATTTGATTTTATGCCAAGTAGATCTACTATAGAAACTGTTTTCTTATTACGACAATTAATGGAAAAGTATAAAGACATGAGAAGAGATTTATATATGATTTTTCTTGATTTGGAGAAGGCATATGATCAAGTATTGAGAATTTTATTTGTGGACATTAACAAAGAATGGAGTTTCTCAAAGACACGTTGACTTGATTCAGGATATGTACGAGGGTGCTACTACTAGTGTGAGAACTATTACTAGAGAGACGTGTGAATTTTCGATCACTATAAGTTTGCATCAAGATCCTATTCTAAGTCTGTATCTTAAGTTTGCATCAAGATCCTGCTCTAAGTCTGTATCTTTTTGCTCTATTTATTGATAAAGTAACAAAGTATTCTATGATAATATCTCTTAGTGTATGTTATTTTGCATATGATATGTCTCAATTGACAAAAATATTGATGATTAAATATGAAAATTTAAATTTGAGACATACCTTAGAGTCTAAATATTATAAATTAAATCAGTAGGATCAAGTGGATTGCACATGTCTACTGAGGACGATAGATGCTCTGGACAGCTTCTTCGAGTGGTGAGTTCTCTACTAAATCCTCTTACATTTGATCAGACAAAGTAGTACCTGCCGACCTGCTCTCAAGAAGATTTGCACCATTCTTTCCTTCCGAAGCCTCTTTGTTTTGCTGGAAAATCCTCAATCGAGCTGTGACTGTTGATGGCAGAATTCTGAAAGTGGGATTCCTCTGGCTTCCAAATGTAATTGTTGCACTTCCCCACAAATCGAGGACCTTAACCATGTTTTCATTACTAGTGAGATTGCAGTTAAAATGTGGAATTGGCTCCTCCCTTTTGTCAGTAACAAGGTGCATTTACATTCGCAAATTACTATTCGGATTTGGACTTCCTTCAAAAAACAAATAGAACATCCTACTGGCTTTATCTCCATTTATGGTTTGGTTCTTATGCTTTGGAATTATGGAAAAGAAGATGTGCTGCAAGGTATGAAGATGTGAAGACTTGGCCTAAGGACATTATCAGAAATATCCAGCTTCATGTCCGCTCTGCTCTCACCAAGGTTGCATTCCATGTCTCTCCAACCCCGTGGAAGATCAAATTCTTAATAGTTTATGGCTTTCATGCTAATGTCTCTTCTAACAAGGTAGTTGGTTTGTTGGATACCTCCCTTACAAGGTTTCTGTTTGAATGTGGATGGTGCATCCAAAGGTAATCCTGGAGTTTGTGGTGGGGTGTTTATCAGGGATAACCATGGTAATTTTATAGTTGGTTTTGCCCATTGTTATGGGGTGGGGAACAACATTATTGCAGAAACCTGTGCCCTCTAGATGGCATTCGCCTGGCTATAATGATGGAATCAGATTATCGGTTATTTATTTGGATTCTCTAAGCTTGGTTACATCGCTTCAACAGAATTCTTGCATTGCTTGGCAAGCTTATGTATGGTGGAGGGCGGCCAAGATTTGTTGCACCAGGACATGAAAATTCTATCCCATGTCTACAGGGAAACCAATCAAGTGGCGGATCAACTGGCTAAGTATGCTACTTCTTCTATGAGCAATGAGTTTTTGGGTATCATAGTCTTCCAAACTCTTGTAAGGGGCCTTTAATCATTGACAGATCGGGTCTCCCAAGTATTAGACTCATCTGAAGGGGCCTGCCCCTCCACATGTACCTTCTTCTTTCATATCTATGATTTATGCCCAGATCACCTCGCTGGTGGAGTGGTTTCATTCGTCCCCTGTGGGGAAGGTGCACTCTCCTAGCTGAGGTATCTGAGGATATGGTTCTGCTACAAAAAAAAAAAAAATCAGTAGGATCAAGTCAAAGTTTATGCATTTTGATTAAGTAATGAGAGGATATTATAGGAGATATGGTTCAAATTGATGGATCAACAAGAATTCTTAAGTATAATAGTTTTCAATACTTAGGGTCTATCATTCAAGAGAATGAAGAGATTTATGATGATGTGCCACATAAGATTAAAATAGACTGGTTAAAATTGAGAAATACATCAGGAGTTCCGTGAAATTTAAAGGAAAGTTTTATAGAACGGCTGCAAGACTTACTTTATTATATGATATCGAGTATGTTTGGGCAGTGCGAAAGAAACACTTAGTAAAATATGTGTAGTAGAGATGAAGATGTTGAGATAGATATGTGGTGAGATTAAAAAAGATATGATTAAAATGAGCGCATCTGTGATAACTTGAGGATAATCTAAAGATAAAAAAATGAGAGAAAATAGACTCATATGATTTGAACACGTGTATCGTCACTCTAATTCGGTATTGATTAAAAGATGTGACTAAATCTTAGTGGATGGTAGTAAAAGAGCTAAGAGCATGCCTAAAATGAGAAGGTACAATATTATTAGAAATGACTTAAATTTTTTAAATTTAAATATAATATAAATTTGATAGAAATATTTGAAGAACAAATTTTGGTATAGTTTGACTCCAAATATAACAAAGGCTATGATGATGATATGAAATTATTTTTTACCTCTCTAATTGATATTCATTGAATCAAAACAGCATAAAATAAATATTAGACTAATATAGATAAACTCTGAGGATAATCTAAAGATAAAAAAATGAGAGAAAATAGACTCATATGGTTTGAACACGTGTATCGTCACTCTAACTCGGTATTGATTAAAAGTTGACTAAATTTTAGTGGATGGTAGTAAAAGAGCTAAGAGAATGCCTAAAATGAGAGGGTACAATATTATTAGAAAGGACTTAAATTTTTTAAATTTAAATATGAATATAAAATTTGATAGAAATATTTGAAGAACAAATTTTGGTATAATTTGAACTCCAAATAATAACATAAGGCTATGATGATGATGATGATGATGATGATATGAAATTATTTCTTACCTCTCTAATTTTGTGTTACAATTGTGGTCGTAAAAAAAGGCGAGGGTACAAAGGGTTATGGCGGGTAGCTACTTGCCACTCCGGTTTCGACCAGCTGGATCCTTTTTTTTTTTCTTTGTTCTTTTCGAAAGAGGGCAGTGAAAGGAAAATATATATATGTAATATTTGATCCAAAAATAAAGGGAAGAGACAAAAATAATTGGTGTGGTTCGGCATGCAGCCTATAAGGATATATACAAGTTTTGAATAAGCAACAAAATTAGAGGAGTCTTCTTCAGCCTTATCAATTTATACACTCTTTAATTAAGAGTATTGGTCCTCCTTATAAACAAAGTGAAATTAAGAAGGCATATTCTATGAATCAAAAGGCAAATTTCGAAGATCATTACGCTTAATTTAATTAAACAGGATGGCAGTTAAATGCCTCATAGAATTGAACTTTCATGTAGACTGACGAGCCTGCATGCAAGGCCTGTGCTCTCAACATGCATTTGTTTGTTAAATAAGTAAATAAAGCAAGGAATTCAGACATCAAAGTAAAAAAAAATGGTCTCCTAGCTAGCTAGACCACTAATAATGTTTCCTAGGTCACAAGGGACAGCTGGCCTATCTCTCTGAGCTCAACACTGAAAGAGTAGTCGGAGGAAAGACGCAGATTCACTGAGCACCACCGGTCATCATCGACCGGCCTGGTACGGCTGGGGTATCCCCGTCCACGGCGGTGCCGGCCGTCGGAGATATGCTGCCTTCTGTGGTGCCGGATATCCCGCTGGTCGATCCCAACATTTCTCTAACTGGCAGCCCCCTCCGGAAATCTTGCATGCGGAGCCATCCAACGACGACCTGGCCGCGGTAGTGCTAGTTTCTCTGCCAGCCAACGCTTCCGATGTGCCAGCGAACCCGCCTGCCAACGTGTCCGGTGTGCTAGCGAACAAGCCATTTCTTGCAGATCCTGGGATCTCTCCCCCAGGAATAATGGATGGTGATTGCGGTGATGTGGGGGAATCTTCCCATTGTAAAGATCCTCCGGATCTTGAAGGAGATCAGTCTGCTTCAGCAACTCGGATTTTTTCGGCGGATTTATTTATCTCCCACACATGGTGAGGGATCTGATGCTCCGCCAATCATAGGATCTGCTACTCATTTCCAAGTTCGTGATGGTGGTGTAGCGAGAGACCCCCCTTTGCACGTTAGTGCATCCTGCAAGGAGGGACTTGGAAGTTACTCTTACAAAGAAGCTCTTCAAAGGTCACCGGCTATACCACAGGAACTCTTAAAATCAGTCTGCTATAGCCTCTTCCAGCTCCTCTTCCGGCCAACGGAAATATAAAACACGGCCTAGTCGGAAAGGAGGTGTCAGAATTTGTTTACCGATCCACGTATTCGATCTCCCAGCCCACGAATCCTCCTTCTACACATGTCTCATCCTCCTCGACGATGATGTAAGTCAATATTGCAGAAAGGCAACCCAATATTATGTCTGTAGCAGAGCGTGCTAGAGCTGAAAATATATTCATGTCTGAAGCAAATTTATTCTTAGATTCATTTGAACAAGACACGGAAGAAGATGATGCGGAACGTTGTGAACGACGACCGGGTCTACGTCCTCGTGCTGTGCTTCGTCGTACCTACTCTTGGGACGAGTTATCTATGGAATTTTAGTCCATTTTCTTAATTTTTTTTCCTCTCGACTGCTGCCACCCGTTTGTTGGTCATTTACACTATTGTACGGTTTCAAATCTTCCCTATAAATAAATGGGTAAATATTACCCGCCTTTGGAAAAAAAAAAAAAAAAAAAACAAAAATATGTATATATACGATCGATCTTATTATTAATTCATAGATGTTGCTGAAGACCAGCTAGTACACGTATAGATGCATGGATGCGGTACATATGTAGCACAGTAGCAGTACGTACGTATTTCATACAAGATCATACGAACACAAGGAAATATTACATACGAATTCCAACTGGGAAGCCGATCGATCAGGCTCCAGTTTTTTTTTTTTTTTTTTTTTTGATAACGAGGAAATCCCGTCCCGTGTGGCTTTGTGGACTCAAGGATTGGTGTTCGTGAACTCCAAGGTCAAGGGTCAAGAATTGGCAGCTCCCTATTTTCTGTATACCCGTATTGCCCTTACCCCACTTGACCAGAAAAACCCCGGATTTACACACCTCGAGATTGCATGTAATCAGGTAAATCCCCCCCCCAGGAATCGAACCGGGACCTCTTACTTTTAAGCAAGAGTTCTAACCGATCGACCCAACCGGGGTCCTCGGGCTCCAGTTGTTACATGAGCTAGATGCACAGATATATATGCATGTCCAAGCAGAAATCATCTTAGGATGCCAACAAGAGACCAGTACCCCTTGGAAAGCTTATTATGTATCATCTGATGAGATGAATGCCTTGAGCTTTCTGGCCAGCTAGCTAGCTAGATACTAGCCTTAATTTGTTTACGGTGCAACCTTAGTCTTGCTGGGTGCCCAGACGATGGTGTCCTGTTGAAGGAAGTGACAGATGGGCACCGTTCCCGGCTTCACCTTGACAAACTGGAAGGC
Organism: Colocasia esculenta; assembly: GCA_014218235.1. NCBI lineage: Eukaryota > Viridiplantae > Streptophyta > Magnoliopsida > Alismatales > Araceae > Colocasia > Colocasia esculenta. The sequence goes on from JACBKR010002228.1 coordinate 5,973, forward strand.
CACGTGGCGAGGGTCCCAGGCCGAGGTGTCTACGTGGCAGACGGCGATGGCCGTGATCTTGCTGCCGTCTTCCCCGACGAGTGGCACCGCATACACTTTGGTTGCACTCTTCATCCAGTGACAGTCGAACAAAGCGTAAGGATACGACAGGTGATGGCACACGACCGTGTTGCCGCCCATCGTCATATCCTCCGCACCGGACGGCGCCACGGTGTAGTACTGCTGCTTCTGTGCTTGGCCCTCCTTGGCGTTTTCCAAAGACGATGCCCGGACGCTGTGCGTTCCTAAGCTGGAGGTGGCGAAGTCGATCATGGACTCCAGTGAGGTGGCGCAGTACCTGGTCTCGCCCTCCATGGTCGGGTTACTCTCGCACAAATGGAGGGTCTGACTCGCGTCCATGGCTTCCGCGGAGTTGGGTTTGAGGGAGAAGCGGGCCAATATCTCCGGGAGCTTCTGGGAGGAGAAGGGGATGGCATCAGCGGCTGGGCGGGGGATAAAGGTAGAGACGGGAGCGTTCCTTGCGAAGTCGAGCTTCATCTTAGAGTTGGGGTGGAGGTCCTTCTCCTGGAAGAAGAGGGCCACAGTGGGGTCGACGTGAACAGGGGCCTCGGTGGAAGCATAGTTGTATTTAATTTGATAACGAATGCGCAATCTGTCTGATGATACTCCCGCCCATATTTTACATGAGGATCTGCGACGTCGAGAGAAATTAGATACACTGTTACAGCTAGGTATGTGTTGTTTTGTGTGTGTGTGTGTGTTGAGAGAGAAGAGAGAGAGAGAGAGAGAGAGAGAGAGACCTGGGTGCAACAGGACCCGGACGATGCTGGGCATGGGGGCATTGTGCAAAACATCCCTCCAGTAGTCTTCAGGAAGTGTATCTGCGCTCACCATTGCTGCAAAGAGCTAAAACGGTATACCGAAGTAATTAGCTGACTGGCTTTCCATAGCATCCGTGGAGTACCAAAAGAAAGAGTGTACTACTACGTACGACGTTAGATTACAACTCTTCAACTCACCACTAGCACAGAAGACCAGTGAACATCGAGCGATCCATTGCGGGTCACACGGAAGCAACACGATCGACACACACACCGGAGAAGGTTGCAGGTTCCGCTGGAGCTGCAGGGGCTAGTATTTATAGGGCAGCGAACGGGACGGAGAAGGAAGAGGGGTTCTGCACTTAATTATTATCACTGCGAACATATAATATGAATTCTAATAATAATCTAGAATATCCACATAATTATTTCAGCTTTATTATATTAATGTCCGGAAATATTTTCATCGACTTAATTTGAAATCTGTACGTCAACAATCCAGATATTTATATTTCTAAGTCACCAATTTTTTCTAAAAATTATGGTGTTCTTGAATTTTATTTTGTTACAGTTTTTCGGTGTCGGCATGTCGGAGCGCACATCTTTTTGTACCATTATGATAACGTTTATTAATATCAATTAATATAGATATTAATTATTTCAATCTCATAATAATAATGAGTCTAATAACCATATTATTCATAATTTTCAACTATAAAAAATTTCAGGACTTACAAACCCGAACTGGATAGACATCAATATTATATTTTTTTAATGATATTTATTTTTAAATTTAAAAGAACTATAAAATAAAAATGACATATTTCACAATCCGATTTTAGAATAAGAATTTAAACTAAGAAAAAAAACAATTGGGTTAAAATAGTTACCGTAAATAGCTTAAAATTAGCTGGCTCACAGATCCTATTGAAAACACATTCAAATGATATACATTTGTGTTAAAATACAGTCATAGGCTAATGTAATGGTTTTATAGATATGGTGATTTTAGTTTAATTTTTAGAGTTTATTTTGCACTGGGTGAAAAATCGTCCGAAAAATATTGCATCGACTTAATTTCGAATCCGTACGTCAAAAATCGAATATTATATTTCTGATGTCCCATATTTTTTTAGAAATTATGGTGTTCTCGAATTTTTATTTTCGTTACAGTTTTTCGGTGTCGCACTGTCAAAGCGCACATCTCTGTACGGCGCTAAGGTATCGTTTATTAGTATCAATTAATTTCAGATATTAATTATTTCTATCTCATAATAATGATGTCTAATAACCATATTATTCATAATTTTTACTATTAAAATTTTTTAGAGTGTTACAGTCACGAATCCGACAGACATTAATATTATTTCTAATGATATTTGTTTTATATTTAAGAAAAAAATTATAAAATAAAAAATGTTATCTCTCACAATCAGATTTTAAAATAAAATTTAAAATTAAAGAAAAAAACACAAAGGTGAGTTACTGTTGCGCAAAATGCGCAACAGTAACTCCTGGGAAGTTGTGGGGGGGGGGGGGGGGGGGAAACCGGGAGCGGGAAGGCTGGGAGGGGGAACGGGTGACCGGAGTGGGGAGGAGGAACGGAAGGCGGGAGGAGGGAGGCCACGTGTAAGCCCCCGGTTGGAGACTTACTGAGTCCGGTCCTCCCGTGTTGCGAGAGGATCCGGACTCTTGCGGAAACGATATCCTTGACGATTCACCTTCCCATGCCAGCCCCGTCTTTCACGGAGGAGGTTCCCGCATATCTGTGTCGTCATTGCTAGCTCAAGGGGGCCGAGTTGAGGAAGCATCCGGGATCCTCGGGTGACAGGGGACTACAGTGACAGGGAAGCTTTCGAGTAATGGATTCCAACCATAAGGTTGCTGGACGAGTCCGGATCCTCTCGCAACGCGGGAGGACCGGACTCAGTAAGTCTCCAACCGGATATTTATATTTCTGATGTCACCATATTTTTTTAGAAATTATGGTGTTCTCGAATTTTATTTTCGTTACAGTTTTTTGGTGTCGCATTGTCGGAGCACACATCTCTCTGTACGGTGCTAAGGTATCGTTTATTAGTATCATTAATTTCAGATATTAATTATTTCTATCTCATAATAATAATGAGGTCTAATAACCATATTATTCATAATTTTCATCTATTAAAAATTTTAGAGTGTTATAGTCCCGAATCTGACAGATATTAATATTATTTTTTAATGAATTTGTTTTATATTTAAGAAAAAAACTATAAAATAAAAATTATTATATCTCACAATCAGATTTTAAATAAAAATTTAAATTAAAGAAAAAAACCAAATGGTGAGTTACTGTTGCGCAATTGCGCAACAGTAATTGGGCTGGGAAGATGAAGGTGGGGGGGGGGGGGGGGGAACCAGGAGAGAAGGTGGGAAGGTTGGGAGGAGAACTGGGTGACCGGGAGTGGGGAGGAGGGACGGAAGGCGGGAGGAGGGCGGCCACGTGTCACCTTGCGAGAGGTGACTGTCTGAGTCCGGTCCTCCCCGCGTTGCGAGAGGATCCGGACTCGAACCGTTCGGATGTATACAACGTGCTGGGGACATCATGTTTTAACACGACCTGCGAGACTAGTCATGCACGCACAAACTGCCAAATTTAGTGACCACCCTCGTTTCACTGGAACACAAATTAACCAAATACGTACCTTTCTAAATAATAGATGTACGATGTTTTTGCATGGTTATAATATTTTAGTTCTGCATGGACGGTCAAATTCAACTTGTACTCGTACTTGTATTTATCTTTACTTATTTGTACATTTCTAGTGATGTAGTTGTTATTTATCTCCTTTACATATCCCGTTAGACATATCATTCAACTATTCTGGATCCTCGGATCCGTGGTGACGACATTGGAACCAGGTCCTCGGTGAGAACCGAGGGTCAGATTTTCGAGGTCGTTACATCTACCCTACCCATAGTCTCTTGTTGAAATCTGTACCAATTCACAATAGACCCTGGATAGCTCTGTGTGATTTTTGATGGACCATAACTTATCTGACGACTTTTGATCAAGAATCAAACCTTATTCAACCTACATATAAAGAAGACTAGTTAAAAAGTAGACTTGACCTTTAGTAGAACCCCTCATGAATTACACTTATGCGATTTTTCAGCAATAAGGTCATGACTTCTCTCTCGTTCTTTTTCAACCTCCGCATCAGTGAGATGTGGATATCTTTGAATTATTTCTGAATCAAATTATCTGCAATATGAATGGAAGAGCAAATTCAATGGCTAGATGAAGGGCAAAGAAGTTATATATATAATGAATTATGAGTTGAGAACTTACTCAATATAACTCTCAAGCTCAGTACAATTCAAAAGATATATATCACTACGACACATAACTCTCTATCATCGAGCATGCGAGTTGAAGAATGTTCGAAACACACGCCCCTGATGATTAAATATATAGAGTTGATCTGACTCGACAAATTTCCCCACATCATCATTACGTGGAGGTTGAGTACGATGAGTTTGTATATCTGGTTCAAAATACATCGAACAAAGTTCGATATTTCTTCCATAATATGTATGCCTCTGCAGTAGAACCCTCCACTTTCATTTTATTGCGAACTTTCATTTTGAGGTCATGCATACACCTACATCAACAATTTAGATGACAAATGACAAACATATCATACATATATAGCAATTGTAACAAGAAAAAAATTATTATTCAAATATACCTTTCAAATGGATACATCCATCTATATTGTACTGACCCTTCAACTTTAGCTTCATATGGTAGATATATAAGCAAATGCTCCATCGAATCGAAGAATACATGTAGAAATATCTTCTCTAACTTGCAAACGATGATGATCGTATTATGTTCGATGGTTTGCACATCTTGAAGCCTGAGTTCTGATACACATAAAATCTTGAAAAATTGACTCAACTCAGACAATGCTCCCCATAGAGAGGCTGCAGGAACATGTCATGGAATGCAATAGGTAGCAACCTTTGCATGAACACATGACATTCACGACTTTCATTCTATATATTTTTCCCTCACTGACGTTCACACAACGAACAATGTTGGATACATAACCGTCAGGAATCTCAACTATTTTGCCACTGACACACTTCTTTTCTTGTCCACCTTCAAGAACATAAACTGCTTTTGCTTTAATTGATTTTCTATTTATTTCAACAACTTCTAACTCTGGACGTTACACAAGTATAGACAAGTCCAAACATGCATTGTCGTTGTCCTTTGTTTTATCCTTTATGCCCATAATGGTGTTGAACACATTATCAAAGACATTCTTCTCGATAAGCATTACGTCCAGATTATACAGCACAAGAAGAGTTGACGGATAAGTAACTGCCAGAAAATGTTTTTCTTCACCTAGCTGTGATCCTTCCCAAAACTTGGGAGTTGCCGTGTACTGCCCATCAGTTGTGTTATATTTGGCAATTTTTCTACCTGTGTTGCCATATGTTGACCTGAAAACCGATCAAACAAAACTTCATCTAGTTCCAGTTTGTTCTTTAGGATGCGTCTTTTTGCTTTCTAAATGAATGTCTTTTGATTAAAACTGTCGATGACAATCAAACCCAGCATGACTTTCCACTATGTTTAAGTACAAATGATTTGATATTATTCATACAGTAAGGACATGCCAGTTTCTCATGTGTGCTCCAACCAGACATTTCATATGCATATAAATCACTTATTGTCAACATAATGTGCCCTTATGGTGAAATTTTACTTTCTAAATGTATCATAAGTATTGACTCCATCAGTCCATAATAATTTCAGCTCATCAATCATGGTCTGAGGTAGATGTCTAATTTTTTGTAGGATTTTGGAACTAAGAATCAGTAAGGATAGGAAAATAAATTCTCTTACTTCATACACATACTCGACGGAAGGTTGTATTGTGTCACAAACACTGCCAACATTGAACCTCCAAATGGGTTGGATCCTTCAGTGCATAAATCCAGCCTCACATTACGCGACTCCCTTGAGAAGGTAGGATGAGCATGGCTGAAATGAGTCCAAACTTTGCCATATGCAGGATGACTGATTATATCCTCATCACACGTACTCTTTTCGTGTGCCTCTCATATGTCGAGCATCTTTGAGGACATATATGAAACACGCGACATTGTTGACTGTGCATTTCGTTGTCCAAGTTCCTCGCACAAGTCAATATGCCACTTCCTCTAAACTGTCTCACAGATTTAAAATAGAAAAAGAGAACTAGCACAATGGTGAGAACAGGTCATTTCCACAGGAGGCTGAATAGAACTTGAATTAAAACTACTTGACTTGGATCAATTCTTAAAGACATTTCTCACCAAAATCACATTGCATTAAAAGTAATTATATGAACAACATCAATTAAATTTCTCACAACTTGACAAATCAATCTTAATGAGAAAACAAATAGACTTGAAAACCAGAGATGTACCCTCACAGCTCGAGGGATGAACACTTAGTAATCGCAACTCTCCACAACACTGGACCGTATCCTCACAGCTCAAGATTCGAACAGAAAATAAGAAACAGAAATTTAAAGTTGTTAATCAGATTTCTATTGTGATTACTGAAGAACATGGAAGAAGACCGAATAATGACTGGAAAACAAACCTAAAGACTCAGAAATCTTCACGAAATCAACTCAATGCTCTGCTACAACAGGAACATAGACTTCACAATTAAAACTCCAAATCTGCACTTTCTGAACTCAGTAGAAATGAAATACCAAACTTCCTGGATTGATTTCCTTATCTCTCACAACAGCAAGACTAGAAGAAACGAAAACTCAGAAATCTGAATTTAGAACTCCCAAAAGTAGCAGATCTGATCTTCCTAACCCAACCCCGAACCAACCAGTTAATTGGCATAGAAGAAAGAGGAAGGAGAAATCCTGCAATCGAACAATAGAAGAAAATTCAAAAGCTGCAGATCCTAAAAACCCTCCCTACTCTGCTAAAGGGAACACAGAAGTAAAAATGGCAAATAACACCCTAAAATCTCCCACAAATGTCCAACTGGCCATCACTGCTCACTCCATCCAACCAGAACATAAAACTAACAATTGCAATGGATCGAAGCAAATAAATGCAGAAATGAACACATAAACACATAACAAAATGAGATTGCTCCCAGCACCCCTGATCACCCTCTGGAACAAAAGGAAATAGAATAGCACTGGATCGAAGTCTAATCAGAAAATTTCACAGAACGAAATGAAGAACATAAAGAAAGAAAGTTGATCCTAGCAATCTGACTCCCAACATCAAGAACACTCCACTACTATTCTCAAAAGAGGAATACTAAAAAAATTGACAGAAAATTATCTAAAACTTTGAACTGAAGAAGAACAGAAATTACAGAAAAATTGCAGAAACTACTAAATCTCTCCCCTGGCCGAACCAGAACCCTTCAATCCTCGCAGCTCTGCTGCTCTGCTCAACAGGAAAATACAAGAAAGAACAAGAACTGAGAAGAAGAACAAGCATAGAACCGGCCACCCGTCTCCCTCACTGTTCTGCCAAAGGAAATACAGGAAAATGGGAATTAAAATCCTAAGAAATTCCTACTATAGAGCCCCCAATTGTTCTGCACCAAAGAACAAGAAATACAGGTAAAATGGGAATTAAAATCCTAAAAAATTCCTACCAACTAGCGAAGACCCCCCCACTGCTATGCTCTGCAACAACAGAAAATACAAGAAATGAAACTAAAAATAAAAGACAAATCCCTACTTGCCAAAAACCAACCGAACCCTGTGGACCTTGGGTCCTTTTATAGGCCTCATGGCCTTCTTCTTCCCACCTTCCACCGGGATCGCCGGCTTCAGCACACCCGTTCAGCATACTAGGATCGCCAGCATAGCAGTCCGCGCCACTTCATCTGACCCAGCCTGCAAATCGCCAGCGCAGCATCGCCTTGCACGAGCTCCACCAGATCTGCATGCCATCTGTGCCAGCAGAGCTCCTCTGCATCGCCTAGCAGCACAGCTGCACCACGCCTCGGTCTGCACCGCCTCAGGCGCTCCGCACCCAGGACCTCCAGCTCAGCACACCTGGCCGCCATATCAGATCTGCCTGGCCGCCGCTTCCAGCTGCCCTGTGCCCCATCCGCAAGCCCCTCAGTTGGCCTCCATCGCACATCAGCCAGATGCTCAGACCGCGCCAGCGCACCGCCGTGCACATCGCGCTGCCCCAGCTACGCCTCCTCTGCAGCCCATCCGGCCGTACACCGCCAGCCGCACCAAGATCTAGCGCCGGCCTGCTTGCCAGCCACCCTAGCCCTGGCCGCTGGTCCGCACCGCCATCGCACACCAGGGCGCCATCTGCACAGCACCGGAGCCATCGCCGTGCACAGCTTCTGCAACTGCGCCATGCCCCAACTCACCCCAATCTCAAGAGCACAAGACCCAGCCAGCTCAGCCCTGCTTCCAGTAGCTTCACCCACCTGGTGGAAGAAACGAATGGGTAAAGGTAAATAAGGTTTTAATGGTATGCGTGGCCCATTTAGGTTAGATGATAGGTACGAGGGTTATTTAAAATCTAATCTATTAATATTTACAAATATTAGAAGATGTTTATGAGAATTAAAAATTATTTATGTACCATTATTTTTGTAAAGAGAAATTATTTTTTTTAGTCAAGCTATTCAAAAAGTAATGACTTTATTAAATGAAAATCTAATTATGTATTTACCTAAAATTTTAACTAATGCTTTAAATCTATTTTTGGATGAAAATAAAAATTAAAATCAAAACACACTTTATTTACAGACAACGAATGTCTAAAATTAACTGTATGTATGAACTTTAAAACGAAAAAATTTGTAGTCATCAATATACATCCGCTGTAGTCTGGGTGTGAGAGGAAAATACCGTAATGATGCATAAGGTATATCATTTTGCTTTCGAATTGTCCCATCTTTTAGTTTGAATTTATCATGATAGAAAATAGAACATGATACCTTATCTGCATTCTCTTTATAATACAACATACAATGATTGGCATGCGTCTATTTTCACATATCCAAGTCCTAACTCATTGACCACTTTTTTGGCACGATAGAATTTGGAGGCAACTTCTCATCTTGAGGCAACATATTCTTGATGATGAGGAGAGATGATCAAAACAACTCTCACTAATGTGAAATTCAGATTTCAAGTTTAACAACTGTGACGCCGCAGACAACCTAGTGTGTTTTGACAACCATCCCATAATGGCTCATCAGCATCCTTAAGTAACTGATAAAACCGGTCAACTCCCATGTTCAACACTTCTTCAGCGTATACATGATCCTTGGTGTACATTGAATGTGGGACCAGCGACATCTACAACCATATCTACATACGAATTTGTGCCTTCCACATTAGGAGGCTCGTGCGACCATAGATCCTCACCATGATATGTCCAATTCATATAACCTTCAACAAACCTTTTTTTGTATAAATGATGTTGAACCTCCAATGGTGAAATCCACTTCAATTTTTACAATTATATAAGGACATTGGATGCAACCGTCACTATCTACTGCTGCACTTGGATTCTCCAATACAAACTAAATGAAAGTCTCAACTCTAGCTCTAAACTCCACATACACCACATTATCAACTATTCTACGATACATCTATGATGATCTGAAGTTATTTTTTTTCCTGCGCTCAACAAATATTAACACACAAATAACTTTAAAATTCAAACTCATAAAAATAAGTCTGACCATTTTCACACAGCGCTCGACGCAACCGAAATGAATAGGAAGGATTTATTATTTAGATTATCACGTTTTACTCCTCTGTGAATATTTGATCGCACTCAGATGGCCATTTATGATGTTTTTGTACAATTTTCTAAAAATTTCGGCAATATCTCCCCACACCTATCCGATATACCAAAATATTTATTGATTAAGAAATTTTCTTAAGCACTTAATTCTAAGTGGTTAAGAAATATTTAAAATCAATAAAGGTATATCAGAGATGAGTAGTAGACACAACCAAAATTTCAACAAACAGTACAAACACATGTAGTAAATGACTGCCTAAGTGCGATCAAATATTCATAGACTGTCCAAAACGGGACAATTCAAAACTTTGAGTTAGATATACACATTCTCATCATTCAAAATGAGAACGTGCACATCAATCCCAAAGTCTTGATTGTGAATGTTCATTGACAGGAGCTTAACACGCTCTCCTAAGGTGCGTGTAGTGTTATGATGCACCCACGCCCCTCACTCACATGGAAAACTTTAGGTACTTCAAGAACATCAAACTAAAAATATCTCATTGGTATGCATGCATAGATCGAATTAAGCGACACATAATTTAAAGTACATTCAAATAAAGAACTTTAAACTTAATTCTATATAAATCTAATGAGAACATCTATCCATAATTTAAAGAACATCAATTTTAAAACATCTGAAGAAAGAACTCTAACTTAAAAACACCAAATTAAGGCACATATGCAAACTACAAATTGAAGCAAGATAAAACTAAGTTACATAATTGATAGTTCAAGTGGTGAAGAAGGAACAACTCTTAAATTGCATAATTGATCATAGTTCACTTTTTAAATTAAGTTTCAACTAAAAATAGTTGCTCTCCTAATTAATCATATCCAATCATCACCATATTTGATTGCAATTAGAGGACAGTACTGGCTTAATCAAATTGCCAAAGACTTAAACTCATATAATTTGCGTCATTCTTGCATTTAGGGATTTGCGCACGTTACCCGAGAACCCCCATTCTGACTGTAGGGATAAATTAATTTTCCACTTTTTTAGGGTCTGCTGAAGAGGAGAGGTAGGGCACTTCAAATCACGAAGAACCAGTCATAGGATTGAATTTATCTCAGTGGTACTTTTAAAACATGTCAATAATGTAGTAGATTACTTTTGATCAGTGGATGGATGGAATGACTATTACTTTTCATATAGTAGATTTCTTAGGAGCAATGCTGTGTTGTTCAACTTTGTCCTTATTTTGTCAATAGAAATATAGACCTGCATAAACTCCTTTCTATGCAAATCCTTTGGTCGGATCCCTTTTTAAGATAATCTTTTCTTATACATGTTCTAGTGGCATTTTGCACTTGATTCGACGTGAAACACATGAAGGACTGCTTGCATCCTTGTTAAAAGCACTTTCTGCTCTAATTTCTGCTACCCCATATGATTCTAACTGTTCTTATTTCTTTAATTCCTGGTTCTCCACATGATTCTAACTGGTATATATTTTTCTTGCTTCCTTTACTCTTTTCATCCTGTTCTATAATGCTAAGCTTCAACATTAACTATAGACTCATCGGCAAACTGCATGAATTTTAGATATAAGGGTTGGATCATCCAACTCATGAACTTCTGTAGCTTAGTGGGACAAGAGCACGAAGGAACACTTAGATATTGTGAAGAGAGTAAAGAGAAATTTGAATGAACCATATGAAGGCCAGGCCCCCCATTGTGTGAAATTACAGCCCTATAAAATACTTCATAGTGGCTTCTTGTTTCTTCTCATCACTAATTGGATTTCTACCGTCTATACTTGTTGGGATTTCACGGATAAAGGTGACACAACGAGTATGCAAAATATCAATATGAAGCATCTGCGCCTTCGTATGAAAAACAGAGCTGTGGAAAACCAGGATAAAAAACCTACGTGGTTAAGGTAAACCAAGTAGATGCTCTCAAGATATCCCTGAACGCATATCCACAGGACCATGGGCACTGAATGAAATAATTATATGAGTCTAAAATATTACCAGCTGAGGGTGCTGCTTCATGCCAAAAGATTAGTTAGGAGACACATTTGATGTATGTCTTGCATGTCCTATGTAGGTGGATAATGTCCACTTGCAAGTGCAAGAGGATGGGTATGGCTTATATCTCTGAGTGAGTACGTATTATCTACTTGTACAGGACATGTATAAACATTTCTCTTAAACAATAATTATTAAGACCGTGAATTGCAATATGAATTAAAATAATCTAGAATATCCACATAATTATTTGAGCTTTATTATATTAATGTTCATAGCACTAAAATGGCGCGCGGGTCCACTTATCGTACTGATGCATCTTGGTTGGCCTCTCCGATCTCCTTTAACATGCACATGCAGGTGTGGTTGAGGTGGCCTTCCCATCGAACCGTACTCGGATGTATACATCGTGCTGGGGACGTCATGTTTTAACACGACCTGTGAGACTAGTCATGCACGCACAAACTGCAAATTTAGTGACCACCCTCGTTTCACTGGAACACAAATTAACCCAAATACCTTTCTAAATAATAGATGTATGATGTTTTTGCATGGCAAGGATATATATCTACCACACACACATATATATACTTCTTTAGATTCCATAAGATATGTGAGATATTTTGAAAAGGCAAATCCAAGAAAGGAGAGGATGATTCTTCAGAACTTGCTAGTACATTAATATTTATCGCTGCTGCTGATTTATCCTTATCCCATAGTCCAAATACACTTAATTGTGTTGCCATGCGGTTGGTAGCTACATGCATATGATCAAGTCCCTATATCTCGCTCAATGTATATTTTTAACTTTTTAATACAATTTACTTATAAAAAACAAGAGTACATTAAATTTTCCTTCTCATATAGATGTGTCTCATTCTATATATTATCACAGTTTTTATATGGATCACTGTGGACGATGATTTTTTAGCCAGTATGGATGGAGGATGTAGGTCAACCTGCCACACAGCCAAGACTGGTCAAATTGGGGAGTAGGTCGATGCAAGAGACAAGATGCGTGTACTTTTAGCAGGCCACGTTAAGAACTTACGCGTCACGCACCTCTGATGGGTGTCAACGCACTCAACATGAGACCCAAGAGAAACGGCATGGATGTACCCTGCCGTTATCAACATGAGACCCAACAAACGGCGTGGATGTACCCTGCCGTTATCAACATGAGACCCAACAGAAATGGCGTGGGTGTACCCTGCCGTTATCAACATGAGACCCAACATAAACGGCGTGGATGTATCCTGCCGTTATCATATGAGAACCAATAGAAACAGCGGGCCGGATACACCCTGCCGTTATCATACTCTGTCGATTCAAGAAGAGGCCCCTTCTCACATCCACGACTATAAAAGGAGAGCCACGGTCCCAGAAGCAAGGGGAGAGGGTTTTACAGAAGGCTGAAGCAGGCTTGCGGCGCAAGTTTCCTGGGAGATCCGGAGGGAGAGACCAAGGAGCGAGGGTTCTTGGCTTTTCTTTTCTTCTTGTGTCTAGGAGAGCGTGGGAAGGAGGGGGAAGGCTGGGTGCAGTAATGAGAGCTCTGTAGCAGAATCCCCCTTTTCCCCATTGATGAGTTTTTTTTTTATGCTTGTTTCTTGTTTCTTCTGTAGCATGAATGTTTTTTATATTACTCATAGGTGTGTGCTCGTGAGCATATGCATATGAATATATGAAGTTACTTACACCGTTCAATCTCTTTCATGGTCTCTCTTTTCCTCTTCTCTTTCACTGTGGATGTGTGCCATTTCTTGTCACGCCCCGACGCGGAATATCGGAGCGCGAAGGCAGTTGCAAGTGAACGGGTATAGAGCGAGTACTAGACATCAAACCATTGAACAAGAATAAATACTAAAATAATTTCATTCATTATAATCTTTCAAATGTCTAGTTACAACCACTATATAAGAGCCAACCTATTGGGCCCGATTACATTGGAATAAAGTAAAAGACTGAACTTCAAACCTAACTACTACAATGCTAAATATAACAAAAGGACGCTAGGTTACTCAAGACATCACTCTAGGTCGTTCCCGTCCTCTTGAGTGCATGTATGGTTCATCCTCGGTCTCACCTGAGAACACAACGACAAATAACGCAAGGTGAGCGATAACGCCCAGTAGGACTTAAATCTCAGGATCAAGCATGCTTTAAGTGTTTAATGTCTTGTAAAGCAGGATAACTAAGAGAGTAACGAGAAACGTATAGAAAGTACTGGTACACGATAACTGTAGATGCGGTTATTTTCCCGTCCCGAAAAGGACGGAAAAACGATCGTCTCCACACGGGAATAGAGCGAACAGAATAGACAATGAAAGAAATAAAAATGTGATCGCCAGGTTGTAGATGTGGTTATTTTCCGTCCCAAAAAGGACGGAAAAACGATCGTCTCCACACGTGAATAGAGCGAACATAATAGACAATGAAAGAAATAAAAACGCGATCGCCAGGTACTTTTCCTAAAAAGCACCAAAAGTGGGGACGGGTAGAAAGGGTGACGTGTACCTTTCTACCCGTAGAAAAGAAGCGGGATGTGTGGTGTGGTGGGTTTACCCTCCTCTTTCAACCGGCCGACCGGCGAAAGAGATTCAGCTGGTACCCGGGACAAAAGACAACAAAAGGACAAACGAAAGGGTTAAACGACAATGTAGTAAATGAAAATAATAGAAGTCCTAGAAAGGGCATCAAAAGGGGTGCGAACGCACCTTCTAAGGACTGAAATGCAAAACCCCTAAGTGGGTGAGAGAAGACATGCACGTGTGTGTGTGTACTGTCTAAAAAGAGCCCAAAAAGGGGGGGGGGGGGGGGGGGGAGGAGAAGAGAGAGAGATGAGATGGAAGCCGCTTCTAGACGGTCGAGATAACGACGTCTCCACGTGTGTGGATCGTAACGGAGGATCGTCCGGCGCTCCGGAACGTTGCGTACAGCACCACGGGATCCTCTAGACGATGGAGACGAAGGTCCGGAAGGGGAGACGTCGCGCGTGCAGGGCTCCGCCGTTGGGGAGATGAAGGCTCTCTCTCTAGAAAACCCTCTCTCTCTCTCTAAAACCCTCACTCTCTCTCTCTAAAACCCCCACTCTCTTCAAAACAAATGGCCAGATCCCCTGGAAATGGGTTCTCTGCGCGAAGTCTTAATGCTGGGAAAATCGCGTCGAGAACACTCGCCGCCTACAAAGAGTTTAAATGCGTCGGTCTGACTTGCCGCGATTAACAACCGCTTAATGTCCCATCAATCTGCCAAAACATGATGATTACGATGCGCGATGATATTTAAGAATCGCGTCAGCTTTAATCACCGCTAGTTAGAAAGTCAAATTGATTTGACAGGCATGACCGTATTCAGTTCAAAATGCGTCCACTTAGAGCGTCGCGATTAACTACCGCCTGGCGGTTTGAAATCGCGGCGGGACAGCTGGTCGCGATTTGTAATTCTGACACCGTTCTGACACCTGACAGCGGCATGGTGTGTTAGGCGGCTAAGAATCGCGTCATACAGGAACGACGCATTTTCTTGCTGCGACATGTCCCCTGCCATGTGTTAGACGTGCGTGCTCTGACACGGACGTGAACGTTTGACTTTTAAATCGCGGCGGGCCTAATGGACGCCTTTAATCGTCGGTTATGCGCTGTGCTACAAAGGCGGTAAGAAAATCGCGTCGTCAGACCGTCGCGTCTAGAGCGCCTAAGAAGGCGTCGGCTGTCCCTGACGCGATTTCAAGCAGTGCTGCAGAACCCTTTTCCAGGATTTTTTTTTTTGATATTTCCTAGCTTTTCTACAAACCCTAAAAAAAATCCCTAAAAAGGTAGGAAAATAGGAAAATTACTTAAAATATTAACTTAAGACAGTCACTTTTGAGGCGTTACAGTGCAACCCGGAACTTGTCCAATTTTTTGGGAAAATTGGCGTGTCTACAATAACGAGAAACATAGCACAATGCACGAGAGTATAGCACGACAAGTGTTGATATCAGAGTGGCCGTATAACAAGATAACAAGTAAAGTTGCACAACAGTGCACAAGTCACGATAGCAAGTGTTGGTCGATATTCTTTCAACCACAAGATTCAAGTAAACCAATAATTGACTGTTTGATTAATTGATTGCCATAGATCAAATCTTGCGTGTTCATGCGTTAGGTGTATGCCATCACCCAGATCATAGACCCTCGCGAGTTATAGCCTTTCAGGTGCTCCTCCCATGGACCAGACCGGGCCCTTATAATGTTGCCTAGCATAGTCATGTTTTTTTATCGTAGACAATCAATTTAATGGCCAAATAGAGTACCAAGGAATAGATGAGAGTACTAGATGAATAGACGAGATAGTAGAGTGAACGTGAATAGATGAGCGAGTAGAGTATATGGCTAAGGACAATGCACGTAACCCTTCGAGTAAACAGGCGATAGTAAATTGCACAACACGCGCACATGGTGTTGACAGTCAGTGGAACACAACCTTTCCGCTGGCCTCATTATGCACAGGTCTAGAGGTCCGGCGTGATTCAAGATAAGAACGAGAGAACAAACTAAGGCCATACGGATCTTGCTGATCCCTAGAGTGTATCATAGGTGTTAGGGTACAACCAGCTCGTCGACCATGTGGGAATCCATGGACAGGGAAGACTTACGGAGGCCTTGTGCAAGGGTTGACTAGTCCGGCGAAAGGATATCCGACAAAGAGTTCACCACAAGCCAAGTAAAGTGTGTATATAAAACAGTACTACTCGACGTTCTAGAGGAATTCTATAACAGTGGAGCGTCGATATCGGTATATAAACAACGCAAGAAACGAATACAAGTCCTTTAAATAGGCATTAATATACTTTATTGAAACAAATTACCAGATACATTATGATATATTTTATGCCATATTTCAGCCATATATGGATGGTTCTGTGTGTGCATGTGTAAGAGAATTCATAGATAGAAAAGAAGTCGTGAATATGTATTTTAAAGCATTCAATATAGCTCCAATTTAACACAGGTGTTTTTACTGCGTGTATGACTGTTAAAAAGGCAAAATCCTGTGAACGCGACATACCCATGTAAGGGTCGCGATAGGGTCAGGGCAGAACGCGATAGGGTCCTGTACAGGTCGCGACATCGCTGTCTGCTCAGGCGACCAGAACGCGACAAGGGCATGAAGGGAACGCGACAGGTCCTGGCAGCAGATAGCGACGCCAGGTCTGTCGCTATCTCATAGAGAGATAGGTACTGTCGTGACGGCCTTGTGGACGTGACCTATCGGGCCGTCACGTTCACAGGGTCCGTGCCATAGTCGGACAGGGAAATGACAAGGCATTAGATTGCGGGCCAAAACACATCCTATTTGACACAGGATGATTCAGAAAATTACAACTAATTGTATAGTCAATGAAAATCATGAAACCAGTTGCAAATTAAACTAGACTTGTAAGGGTACTTCCAGTAAAACGGTATTAGAGAGAGAGCATGGTTCATACAGGGTTTGAACATGAGCAAGAACGAGTTATTCAGAACATGACACAGAGAGAAAGATCGATTAAATTCGATCAACATGCTCGATGAAATTTAGGACTTTTAGGGGCAAAAGATCCCTAACAACAAGTAGTATCTACAGTAAAATTTTCGTCGCATGGGAACAGTGTACATGGAGATCTGATTTAAACATGATGACTCGGGGTTATCATGTATGCAGAACTTCAAAAATCAAGAACAAAAGATTGGCTCGATGAAAATTATGAACAAGAGGGTTTTTGTTCCTGGTGATTGGAACTACTTACAGACGAGTTTAATTTGATTTTGCTCGTGAGAATGCCTACCTTTGACTCGATTTGTCTTCTAGGGCTTAGAACTCCAAGAAGGAGGAAGAAGCTTCAAGAACTCCTTCTCCCCACGAGATCCTCTCCTCTCTGGCCTCTTCTCCACGTCCAACAACCTTTGGCAACGAGCTAGGGTCGGCCAAGAGGGTTTAAGAGTGTATTTATATAATACAAGTTCCTATTCCTACTACTACTTAAATTCCTCTTAATTCCGAGATTTCCTAACTCCTCTGTCCTCTCTTGCTTTCCAATCTCTAATTGGGTTAGGATAGTATCTAAATTCGTGCTAGACTATATGGGGTAGGTTTAGGAATCCAATTCCAACTCTAATTGCCACTTTTATTGCTTTAATACCCCTTTCCAATTATGATATAATTAAACTCCGAATTTAGGGTATTTTCTTATTATTCTTCCCTTGCAAATTCATATTTTGACCCAATAAATTCTAGAGGATCCATTAAGCAAAGCCCATTACTCTTTTCCATTTAATGGGTTTTATTTAATGCTCTTTTCATTTAAATATCCATTTAGCTAGGTTTTAATTCTTTATTTAAATTTTTATTTTTTTTTGCAAAAATTCAGGTTGCTACATCCTCCCCCTCTTAAAAGAATTTGGTCCCCAAATTCATATGACCTTACAGGAGAGAATGGCTTACCAAATAGATCTGGGTAGTTGCGTCTGATAATTCCTTCTGGTTCCCATGTGGCTTCTTCCACTCCGCGGTTATTCCATAAGACCTTCACCACGTGAATGAGACGATTTCTGAGTTGTTGTACCTTCCGGTCCAATATCTTGATCGGCTTCTCTTCATACGTCATGTCCTTGTTTAACACCAGATCATCATGGCGAATGACATGTGTAGGATCGTACACATACTTTCTAAGCATGGAGACATGGAAGACATTGTGCACACTTGCCAAATTTGGCGGCAAGGCCAGTCTGTAAGCAACTTCACCAATCCTTTCAAGTACTTCGAAAGGACCAATGAATCTTGGACTAAGTTTTCCTTTCACTCCGAATCTTTGGATACCACGGGTAGGAGATACCTTCAATAGCACATGATCTCCTATTTGAAATTCCAGATCTCGTCTTCTCTTATCAGCATAGCTCTTTTGTCTAGACTGAGAAATCTTGAGTCGATCTCGTATCATTTGTATATCCTGGGTTGTACTTTGTACCATGTCAGGTCCTAACCATTGTTGTTCTCCCACTTCATTCCAGCACACAAGCGATCTACAATTCCTGCCATAAAGTGCTTCAAATGGTGCCATTTTAATACTCGCTTGGTAACTGTTGTTATAGGCGAACTCAATCAAGGGTAAGTGTTCATTCCAATAACCCTTGAAATCTATAATGCAGGCTCTTAACATGTCTTCTACAATTTGATTTGTCCTCTCAGTTTGCCCATCAGTCTGCAGGTGAAAGGCAGTACTAAAATTAAGCTTCGTACCAAGGGCAGTTTGCAGACCTTTCCAAAAATGAGAGGTGAACCTTAGATCTCGATCTGAGATAATAGATGACGGAATACCGTACAACCGCACGATCTCCTTGACATATAACGCAGCTAGCACCTCCACAGACCATGTACTCTTTATGGGTAAGAAGTGCGCAGATTTGGTCAACCGGTCAACGATGACCCATATGGCGTCAAGTCCACCATGAGTTCTGGTAAACCCATGATGAAGTCCATACCAATGCTTTCCCACTTCCATTCTGGGATATCTAGCTAGCGGTCCGAGTACACCAGCAGGCGCAGGTGTTCCACTTTCACTTGTTGGCATGTGAGGCAATGAGCTACATGCTCGGCTACCTCCCTCTTCATATTCGGCCACCAAAATGTTCTTTTCATGTCTTGATACATTTTGGTACCTCCTGGATGAATAGTGTACTTAGTTTTATGAGCTTCATCCATTAGTTTCCTTTTTAGGGCTTCGTTGTCTGGGACACAAGTTCTCCCTGGAATACTAACCTTCCATCTTCAGTCATGGCAAAATCCGGTCTGTCTGCTAAGGTTTCCTTGACACGAAACAAGAATGGATCGTTGTCCTGTTGCATCTTGATTTCCTCCAGCAGATCGGATTGGATCTTGAGATTGGCAATCAAAACATGATCATCCCCATGTTCAATATTTAAGTCTAGCCTCGCGAATTGTTCAAGTAATTACATCTCGCCAAGTACTAGACTTGAGATAGATGCCATTGGCTTCCTACTAAGAGCATCAGCCACGGCGTTTCCCTTACCTGGATGGTACTGAATGTTGAAATCGAAGTCCTTTAGATATTCTAACCATCTTCTCTGCCTCATGTTGAGTTCTTTCTGGGAGAATAGGTACTTTAGACTTTTATGGTCTGAGTAGACAGTGAATTGCTCGCCATATAGATAGTGTCTCCAAATCTTCAAGGCGAAGACCACAGCAGCCAGCTCGAGATCATGTACAGGGTAGTTGACTTCATGTGTCTTCAGTTGTCTTGAAGAATAGGCGATGACCTTCTCCTTTTGCATGAGTACACAACCTAGCCCGATTCCTGAGGCATCGGTGTAGACAGAGAAACCTTCTCCCTCTATTGGCAGAGCGAGAACAGGTGCTGAGGTAAGGCAGTCTTTGAGAGTTTGGAAACTCTTCTCACACTCTTTACTCCAGGAGTATGGATTCTCCTTTCGTGTCAGACGCGTGAGTGGTACGGCAATCTTAGAGAAGTCCTTTATGAAACGCCTGTAGTATCCAGCCAGTCCTAAGAAGCTTCTGATTTCTGTGACATTGGTTGGTCTCTCCCAGTTGAGTACAACTTCGACTTTGGAAGGATCAACAGAGATGCCGTCCTTTGATATGACATGGCCCAAGAAAGACACTTCTTCGAGCCAGAACTCGCACTTGCTTAATTTTGCATATAGTTTGTTGTCTCGTAAGACTTGCAGTGCGGTCCTCAAGTGTTCTTCATGATCTTCCTTGGTCTTTGAATATATGAGGATATCGTCGATGAAGACGACCACAAATTTGTCAAGGTATGGCCGATATATGTTGTTCATGAGTTGCATAAAGGCTGCAGGAGCATTGGTTAGACAAAAAGACATAACAACAATTCGTAATGTCCATACCTGCTCCTGAAAACCGTTTTGAAGATATCGTCATCCTTCATCCGCATTTGACGATAACCAGATCGAAGGTCGATCTTGGAGAAGTATTGGCCTCCAGATATCTGGTCGAATAGTTCATCGACCTTAGGCAATGGGTACTTGTTCTTGATGGTCAATTGGTTGAGTTGACGATAGTCGATGCATAGTCTCATCGACCCATCCTTCTTCTTGACGAATAGCACAGGTGCTCCCCAAGGGGAGGTACTTGGTCTGATGAACCCATTTTCTAGTAGCTCCATCAGTTGCGCCTTCAATTCCTTCAGCTCGGCAGGTGACATCCGGTACGGTTGACGCGATACCGGTGCGGCTCCAGGAATCAACTCAATGGCTAAGTTGACATCTCGTTCAGGGGGAATCCCTGGCAGGTCTTCGGGAAATACATCTGGGTAGTCCTGTACTATATGTATGTCCTCTATCTTGGAACCCTTCTTTTCCACTACTACGGCTGCTAGGAAGGCAATACAACCTTTCCTCATCATATTGTGGGCTTTTATGGCGGAGACTAGAGACATCCGCCTCTTATGTCTAATCCCAGAGAATGCCAATTTAGGAAAGTCACTAAAGGTAACCTTCCCTTTCTTACAGTCGACACTTGCCCCATATGTGGACAACCAGTCGGCTCCCAAAATTACATCATAGCCTTCCATGGACATACATACCAGGTCGGCTTTTAGGTTATGGTCTCCGATCATTACATCGGCAGCTGGAAAGTACTTGTTCAATTTCTCCCTTTCTCCTAGTGGTGTTGTAACAGAGAACTCACAACCCATGGGTATAGGTTTAACATTCAGAGTATCGGCAAAGTTTTGAGATATAAATGAATGGGTTGCTCTAGTATCAAATAAAAT
Source organism: Colocasia esculenta (assembly GCA_014218235.1). Lineage (NCBI taxonomy): Eukaryota > Viridiplantae > Streptophyta > Magnoliopsida > Alismatales > Araceae > Colocasia > Colocasia esculenta. Next base: position 27,375 of record JACBKR010002228.1, read on the forward strand.
GAATGCTAATAGAGAGAAAACTTGAAGGGTACCTTCTACGATTCCACCCTCCTCGATGGGCTCCACTTCCTGGATAGCTTGCAGTCGGCCAGGCTTCTTTTGCCCATTAGGGCGTTTCTCTTTCTCCTGCTCCTTCAGCACAGGGCACTCGGAAATGAAATGATTGCGATTCCCGCAGCGTAGGCAAGCGCCGGCTTTCCTCCAGCACTCAGCAGCAGTATGACCAGGTTTGTCACAATGCTCGCACTTGGTCTTGTCGGTGTTTGGGGTAGTAGGTATCTTGAGCTTCCTTTCTTGATTCGGCCCTCCCGTGAAGTTGAACGACCGATTCTTGTCATTTGTGGGCTTGCTTGAGGAACCCGAGGCTGGTTCCTTCTTGACTATCTACCCTTAATGCGATCGGTAAGGTCGGTCGCATCCTCCAGCAGCTGTGCCTTCTTTACCATCTCGGCATAAGTCTGGATGTCGAGTGGAGCAAGTTGTGTAATATATGAAGGCTTGAGTCCATTAAAAATCTCCTCACCTTCATCTTTTCTATATTGACCAGATGATTGGCATAACGCGCCAATAGGGAGAATTGTGCTTCATACTCCGCGATCGTAAGGTGCCTCTATTTCAGTGCAGCAATTCGAAGGCCTTCCTCTCCTGGATCATTTCAGAGAAGTATTGGGAGTTAAAATGCTCCTTGAATTCTGCCCAGATGAATTGTGCATCGGCCCTGGTGGCCTCCACAGACTCTTACCATGCACAGACGTCTCTTTCTAATTGAAAAGTTGCCAGTAGTATCTTATCACCATCCGCGCATTGCATGATGCGAAGATGCGTTCTATCTCTTTCATCCAGTTTTCTGCCTCATCGGGATCAGTGTAGTCCCACTAAAACGGGGCGGGTTCAAGTTGCGGAAATTTCTATGCAGATCTCCGGCTCCTTGGTTTCCACGAGCTCCAGCAGCCTGAAGTAGAGCTTGAGTGAGCTGCTGGATAGTTTGTTGCATGTCACGGAGTTGTGCACGCTCTGCTGCCATTGCTATGTTTTGAGTTCCTTCAAAAGAGAAATTTTAATGTAAGATATCATGTTTGCACTAAGTTGGTGTGTGTGTGAGTTTATTTTAGCTAGTTACCCTTGGCTCTAACCTTACTCACATAGGTGGATAATTAACTCTAGTCGAGGCAGGTTTACCTAGATCATCCTATACTTAAGAATAACCTAGGCTCTGATACCACAAAACTGTCAACACTCCAGGTGAGCATACACCTAATGCTAGGGTACTCAAGACATCACGGAATATCGGAGCGCGAAGGCAGTTGCAAGAAAAAGGGTATTTGTTCTGATGGTAAGCTGATTGAGTTGCCGATAGTCGATTCACAGCCTCATCGATCCATCTTTCTTCTTTACGAATAGCACAAGATCTCCCCATGGTGAAGTACTAGGTTTGATGAACCCCTTTTCTAGTAGTTCCATCAGTTGCGCGCTTCATCCTTCAGCTCGGTAGGTGACATCGGTACGGTTGACGCGATACCGGTGCGGCTCCAGGAATCAACTCAATGGCTAAGTTGACATCTCGTTCAAGGGGAATCCCTGGCAGTCTTCGGGAAATACATCTGGGTAGTCCTGTACTATATGTATGTCCTCTATCTTGGAACCCTTCTTTTCCACTACTACGGCTGCTAGGAAGGCAATACAACCTTTCCTCATCATGTTGTGGGCTTTTATGGCAGAGACTAGAGTCATCCGCCTATGTTGTCTAATCCCAGAGAATGCCAATTTAGGAAAGTCACTAAAGGTAACCTTCCCTTTCTTACAGTCGACACTTGCCCCATATGCGGACAACCAGTCGGCTCCCAAAATTACATCATAGCCTTCCATGGACATACATACCAGTCGGCTTTTAGGTTATGGTCTCCGATCATTACATCGGCAGCTGGAAAGTACTTGTTCAATTTCTCCCTTTCTCCTAGTGGTGTTGTAACAGAGAACTCACAACCCATGGGTATAGGTTTAACATTCAGAGTATCGGCAAATTTTTGAGATATAAATGAATGGGTTGCTCCAGTATCAAATAAAATGAATGCTAATAGAGAGAAAACTTGAAGGGTACCTTCTACGATTCCACCCTCCTCGATGGGCTCCACTTCCTGGATAGCTTGCAGTCGGCCAGGCTTCTTTTGCCCATTAGGGCGTTCTCTTTCTCCTGCTCCTTCAGCACAGGGCACTCGGAAATGAAATGATTGCGATTCCCGCAGCGTAGGCAAGCGCCGGCTTTCCTCCAGCACTCAGCAGCAGTATGACCAGGTTTGTCACAATGCTCGCACTTGGTCTTGTCGGTGTTTGGGGTAGTAGGTATCTTGAGCTTCTTTCTTGATTCGGCCCTCCCGTGATGTTGAACGACCGATTCTTGTCATTGTGGGCTTGCTTGAGGAACCCGAGGCTGGTCCTTCTTGACTATCTACCCTTAATGCGATCGGTAAGGTCGGTCGCATCCTCCAGCAGCTGTGCCTTCTTACCATCTCGGCATAAGTCTGGATGTCGAGTGGAGCAAGTTGTGTAATATTTGAAGGCTTGAGTCTATTAAAAAATCTCCTCGCCTTCATCTTTTCTATATTGACCAGATGATTGGCATAACGCGCCAATCGGGAGAATTGCGCTTCATACTCCGCGATCGTAAGGTGCCTCTATTTCAGTGCAGCAAATTCGGAGGCCTTCCTCTCCTGGATCATTTCAGAGAAGTATTGGAGTTAAAATGCTCCTTGAATTCTGCCCAGGTGAATTGTGCATCGGCCCTGGTGGCCTCCACAGACTCCCACATGCACAGACGTCTCTTTCTAATTGAAAAGTTGCCAGTAGTATCTTATCACCATCCGCGCATTGCATGATGCGGAAGATGCGTTCTATCTCCTTCATCCAGTTTCTGCCTCGTCGGGATCAGTAGTCCCACTAAAACGGGGCGGGTTCAAGTTGCGGAAATTTCTATGCAGATCTCCGGCTCTTGGTTTCCACGAGCTCCAGCAGCCTGAAGTAGAGCTTGAGTGAGCTGCTGGATAGTTTGTTGCATGTCACGGAGTTGTGCACGCTCTGCTGCCATTGCTATGTTTTATGTTCCTTCAAAAGAGAATTTTAATGTAAGATATCATGTTTGCACTAAGTTGGTGTGTGTGTGAGTTTATTTTAGCTAGTTACCCTTGGCTCTAACCTCAACTCACATAGGTGGATAATTAACTCTAGTCGAGGCAGGTTTACCTAGATCATCCTATACTTAAGAAAACCTAGGCTCTGATACCACAAAACTGTCAACACTCCAGGTGAGCATACACCTAACGCTAGGGTACTCAAGACATCGCGGAATATCGGAGCGCGAAGGCAGTTGCAAGAAAAAGGGTATTTGTTCTTGATGGTAAGCTGATTGAGTTGCCGATAGTCGATTCACAGCCTCATTGATCCATCTTCTTCTTTACGAATAGCACAGGAGCTCCCCATGGTGAAGTACTAGGTCTGATGTGTTGCGCCTTCAATTCCTTCAGCTCGGCAGGTGACATCCGGTACGGTTGACGCGATACCGGCGCGGCTCCAGGAATCAGCTCAATGACGAAGTTGACATCTCGTTCAGGGGGAATCCCTGGCAGGTCTTTGGGGAATACATTTGGGTAGTCATGTACTATATGTATGTCCTCTATCTTGGAACCCTTCTTTTCCACTACTACGGCTGCTAGGAAGGCAATACAACCTTTCCTCATCATGTTGTGGGCTTTTATGGCGGAGACTAGAGACATCCGTCTCTTATGTCTAATCCCAGAGAATGCCAATTTAGGAAAGTCACTAAAGGTAACCTTCCCTTTCTTACAGTCGACACTTCCCCATATGCGGACAACCAGTCGGCTCCCAAAATTACATCATAGCCTTCCATGGACATACATACTAGGTCGGCTTTTAGGTTATGGTCTCCGATCATTACATCGGCAACTAGAAAGTACTTTTTCAATTTCTCCCTTTCTCCTAGTGGTGTTGTAACAGAGAACTCACAACCCATGGGTATAGGTTTAACATTCAGAGTATCTATAAAGTTTTGAGATATAAATGAATGGGTTGCTCCAGTATCAAATAAAATGAATGCTGATAGAGAGAAAACTTGAAGGGTACGTTCTACGATTCCACTCTCCTCGGTGGGCTCCACTTCCTGGATAGCTTGCAGTCGGCCAGGCTTCTTTTGCCCATTAGGGCGTTTCTCTTTCTCCTGCTCCTTCAGCACAGGGCACTCGGAAATGCGATGATTGCGATTCCCGCAGCGTAGGCAAGCGCCGGCTTTCCTCCACCACTCAGCAGCAGTATGACCAGGTTTGTCACAATGCTCGCACTTGGTCATGTCAGTGTTTGGGGTAGTAGGTATCTTGAGCTTCCTTTCTTTATTCGGCCCTCCCGTGAAGTTGAACGGCCGCTTCTTGTCATTTGTGGGCTTGCTTGAGGAACCCGAGGCTGGTTCCTTCTTGACTAGTCTACCCTTAATGCGATCGGTAAGGTCAGTCGCATCCTCCAGTAGCTGTGCCTTCTTTACCATCTCGGCATAAGTCTGGATGTCGAGTGGAGCAAGTTGTGTAATTATGAAGGCTTGAGTCCATTAAGAAATCTCCTCGCCTTCATCTTTTCTGTATTGACCAGATGATTGGCATAACGTGCCAATCGAGGAGAATTGCGCTTCATACTCCGCGATCGTAAGGTGCCTCTGTTTCAGTTCAGCAAATTCGGAGGCCTTCCTCTTCTGGATCCTTTCAGAGAAGTTTTGGAGTTAAAATGCTCCTTGAATCTTGCCCAGGTGAACTGTGCATCGGCCCTGGTGGCCTCCACAGACTCCCACCATGCACAGGCGTCCCTTTCTAATTGAAAAGTTGCCAGTAGTAACTTATCACCATCCGCGCATTGCATGACGCGGAAGATGCGTTCTACCTCCTTCATCCAGTTTTCTGCCTCGTCGAGATCAGTAGTCCCACTAAAACGGGGCGGGTTCAAGTTGCGAAAATTCCTATGCAGATCTCCAGCTTCTGGGTTTCCATGAGCTCCAGCAGCCTGAAGTAGAGCTTGAGTGAGCTGCTGGATGTTTGTTGCATGTCACGGAGTTGTGCACGCTCGGCTGCCATTGCTATGTTTCAAGTTCCTTCAAAAGAGAAATTTTAATGTAAGATATCATGATTGTACTAAGTTGGTGTGTGTGAGAGTTTATTTTAGCTAGTTACCATTGGCTCTAACCTCAACTCACATAGGTGGATAATTGACTCTAGTCGAGGCAGGTTAACCTAGATCATCCTATACTTAAGAATAACCTAGGCTCTGATACCACAAAACTGTCACGCCCCGACACGGAATATCGGAGCGCGAAGGCAGTTGCAAGTGAACGGGTATAGAGCGAGTACTAGACATCAAACCATTGAACAAGAATAAATACTAAAACAATTTCATTCATTAATATCTTTCAAATGTCTAGTTACAACCTCTAATATCAGAGCCAACCTATTGAGCCCGATTACATTGGAATAAAGCAAAAGACTGAAACTACTACAACGCTAAATATAACAATAGGACGCTAGGGTACTCAAGACATCACTCCAAGTCGTTCCCGTCCTCTTAAGTGTATGGTTCATCCTCGGTCTCACCTGAGAACACAACGACAAATAACGCAGGTGAGCGATAACGCCCAGTAGGACTTAAATCTCAGGATCAAGCATGCTTTAAGTGTTTAATGTCTTGTAAAGTAGGATAACTAGAGAGAGTAACAAGAAACGTATAGAAAGTACTGGTACATGATAACGAGAAACAATAGCACAATGCACAAGAGTATAGCATGACAAGTGTTGATATCAGAGTGGCCGTATAACAAGATAACAAGTAAAGTTGCACAACAGTGCACAAGTCACGATAGCAAGTGTTTGTCGATATTCTTTCAACCACGAGATTCAAGTAAACCAATAATTGACTATTTGATTAATTGATTGCCATAGATCAAATCTTGCGTGTTCATGTGTTAGGTGTATGCCATCACCCAGATCATTAGACCCTCGCGAGTTATAGCCTTTCAGTGCTCCTCCCAAGGACCAGACCGGGCCCTTATAATGTTGCCTAGCATAGTCATGTTTTTTATCGTAGACAATCAATTTAATGGCCAAATATAGTACCAAGGAATAGATGAGAGTACTAGATGAATAGACGAGATAGTAGAGTGAACGTGAATAGATGAGCGAGTAGAGTATAGATGAGGCTAAGGGACAATGCACGTAACTCTTCGAGTAAACAGGCGATAGTAACAGTTGCACAACACGTGCACATGGTGTTGGCAGTCAGGTGGAACACAACCTTTCCACTGGCCTCATTATGCACAGGTCCAGAGGTCCGGCGTGATTCAAGATAAGAACGAGAGAACAATCTAAGGCCATACGGATCTTGCTGATCCCTAGAGTGTATCATAGGTGTTAGGGTACAACCAGCTCGTCGACCATGTGGGAATCCATGGACAGAGGAGACTTACGAAGGCCTTGTGCAAGGGTTGACTAGTCCGGCGAAAGGAATATCCGACAGAGAGTTCACCACAAGCCAAGTAAAGTGTGTATATAAAACAGGTACTCGACGATCTAGAGGAATTCTAGAACAGTAGCGTCGATATCGGTATATAAACAACGCAAGAAACGAATACAAGTCATTTAAAATAGGGCAATTAATATACTTTATTGCTACAAATTATCAGATACATTATGAGATATTTTATGCCAGATTTCAGCCATATGGATGGTTCATGTGTGTGCATGTGTAAAAAGGACTGTCTGCTCAGGCGACCAGAACGCGACAAGGGCATGAAGGGAACGCGACAGGTCCTGAGCAGATAGCGACGCCAAGTCTGTCGCTATCTGATAGCGACATAGGTACTGTCGCGACGACGGCCTTGTGAATGCGACCTATCGGGCCGTCGCGTTCACAGGGTCCGTGAGAGTCCGACAGAAAATGACAGGGCATTAGATTGCGGGCCAAAACACATCCTATTTGACACAGGATGATCAAAAATTACAACTAATTGTATAGTCAATGAAAAATCATGAAACCAGTTGCAAATTAAACTAGACTTGTAGGGTACTTCCAGTAAATCATATTAGAGAGAGAGCTTGGTTCATACAGGGTTTGAACATGAGCAAGAACGAGTTATTCAGAACATGACACAGAGAGAAAGATCGATTAAATCGATCAACATGCTCGATGAAAGTTAGGGCTTTTAGGGGCAAAAGATCCCTAACAATAAGTAGTCTACAGTAAAATTTTTGTCACATGGGAACAAGTGTACATGGAGATCTGATTTAAATATGATGACTCGAGGTTATCATGTATGCAGAACTTCAAAAATCAAGAACAAAAGATTGGCTCGATGAAAAACTATGAAACAAGAGGGTTTTTGTTCCTGGTGATTGGAACTACCTACAGACGAGTTTAATTTGATTTTGCTCGTGAGAATGCCTACCTTTGACTCGATTTGTCTTCTAGGGCTTAGAACTCCAAGAAGGAGGAAGAAGCTTCAAGAACTCCTTCTCCCCACGAGATCCTCTCCTCTTGGCCTCTTCTCCACGTCCAACAACCTTTGGCAACGAGCTAGGGTCGACCAAGAGGGTTTAAGAGGTGTATTTATATAATACAAGTTCTTATTCCTACTACTACTTAAATTCCTCTTAATTCTAAGATTTCCTAACTCCACCTTTCCTCTCTTGCTTTCCAATCTCTAATTGGGTTAGGATAGTATCTAAATTCGTGCTAGACTATATGGGGTAGGTTTAGGAATCCAATTCCAACTCTAATTGTCACTTTTATTACTTTAATACCATTTTCCAATTATGATATAATTAAACTCTGAATTTAGGGTATTTCTTATTATTCTTCCCTTGCAAATTCATATTTTTGACCCAATAAAATTAAGAGGATCCATTAAGCAAAGCCCATTACTCTTTTCCATTTAATGGGTTTTATTTAATGCTCTTTCATTTAAATATCCATTTAGCTAGGTTTTAATTATTTATTTAAATTTTTTATTTTTTTTTGCAAAAATTCAGGTTGCTACATTTCTAACTTCTTCTTGGGGGTTCATCTCCTTGCTCACTAGAAGAGCATTTCTGGGGGTCTCCATATACCCCTTGCTGCCATGAGCAGAGACCCCTCCTCTCCTCCCTGTCCTTCTTCTTCGTTGTTCTCTTTTTCAAGCTTTAGAATGATGAAGGAATGAGACGAGGTGACAAGCCCAGTGAGAGATCTCCCACCTCTCTACTGGCACTGCTAGAACCTCTCGCAACTTTTCTTCTCTCTTACCCCGTTTTGTTTCCGGGTAATGTTTTGTACGAGATGTCTTGCCTCGTGGTTCTGGGCTCCATCAACTCCTTTGTAGGCATGCCTCAGGATTGATGCCAGATACCATCCTTTCACGGTGCAGCGCACCCTAAAGTTGGTGCTGTCACTACAAAAAAACAGAAATAGAGACCGATATTCGGTCTCTATTCGGTCCCTAAATAGCTCAGAGACCGAATAGTGACCGAATAGTGACCGAATTTGTCGGTCAAGAACTTCTGGTCACAAATCTGTGACCGACTAAATTCGGTCCCTATCTATTCGGTCACTAAATAGGGACCGATATGGACCGAATCAGGTCGGTCCCTATTAGGGACCGAACTTATTCAGTCCCATTCAGTCCCTAAAATAGAGACCGAATAGGGACCGAATATCGGTCCCTATTTAGGGACTGAACTGAGCCAGTCACTATTCGGTCCTTATTTTAGGGACCGAATAGGGACCG
>JACBKR010002229.1:0-41299 GCA_014218235.1 Colocasia esculenta
CCAGAAGTGGTAAGTAATCTCTTTTTGTTGGCAGGAGAGAAGAGATCTAGAAAGATAAGCAAAAAGATCTCCTGTCAGAAAGATAGAGGATTACGCAAATCAAGAATATTGACTTTTTCACTAGATGCCAAAAGGCACTTTGAAATATAAAGGAAATCTATGTTTTACAAAGAAGTCCATGTTTTACAAAGGAATCCATGTTTTACAAAGGAATCAATGTTTCACTTATCAAATCCTTATGAGAGTTAAAAAGGAATCCATGTGAGAGCAAATCCTTATGAGATCAAATCCTTATGAGTGTGAATCCTTATGAGAGCGAATCCTTATGAGAGCGAATCGTTATGAGAGTCACTTATCAAATCCTTATGAGAGCGAATCCTTATGAGAGCGAATCCTTATGAGAGTCACTTATCAAATCCTTATGAGAGTGAATCGTTATGAGAGCGAATCGTTATGAGAGTCACTTATCAAATCCTTATGAGAGCGAATCTTATGAGAGTGAATCTTATGAGAGTCACTTATCGAATCCTTATGAGAGCGAATCGTTATGAGAGCGAATCCTTATGAGAGCAATCGTTATGAGAGCGAATCCTTATGAGAGCGAATCCTTATGGCAGTGAATTCTTATGAGAGCAAATCCTTATGGCACTTTGAACTGAAATCGATGTATATTGAATGTACATCGATTTATCGTTTTAGTGCAACCACATGGCAATAATGTCATAAATTTATATTTATTAGAAAAATCATGATATTTAATTTATTATTAGAAAAATCATGGTATTATATATTTAATATTCAATTAATCACATAAATTTATATTTATTTAAGAAAAACATGATATTAAATATTTTAATAATAATTAATTAAACATATATTTTGTTATCACCAAAATAAAAGGGTAAAATATATGAGTGGTTCAACAGTTGTTGGTGGAAGGGAACTAGAGTTGATAGGCTGCTAGAATGGTGATCCCTTCTGGGGTGAGCAAAATAGCACCTATGCCCATTCCCTAGAATTCAGAGCCCCATCAAAGTGGTCAGACAAGAAGGGATCACGAGAATTGAGTGGCAGGTTATCATTGGGGAAGTCCTCTCGAATCATGTCACCTGAGGATGAGGGAGGTGAGCCAAGTGCTCAGCAATAGCATACCCCTTGATGGCTTTCTGGACTACAAAGATGATGTCAAACTAGGAGAGGCGCTGCTACTATGGTAACCTATCTAAGAGGATGGCTTCTCTAGGAGATAACTGACGCGATTCATCTTGGAGATCAACTTCACTTCATGGGCTAGAAAGTAGTGCCTTAGTTTCTGCACTACCCATACTAGTCTATAAATGTCTTCTTCCTAGTGGTGAACTAAGTTGGCAGGATTAAACAACCTAGAGAGGTAGTAGACTGCCCTTTCCTTGTCTGATTTGTCATGTTGCATCAGGACAACACCTAGGGAGTCCTGAACCATGGATAGGTATAAGATCAGGGGTTTACCTGGGGATAGAGCATACAAAATCGGGGAATTCATCAAACAACTCTTCAATTTAGCGAAGGTTCTTGGCATTCAGAGTTCCATTCAAATTTTGCCCCACCTTTTAATAGTTCATAGAATGGGCGACCACCTTTCTGAATGTTGAGAGGTAAATCGCCTTATGAAATGTAATCCCACTCAATCCTTGAAGCTCCGAAATGTTCTAGGTGGTGGCATCTCAACAATTTCCTTGGCCTTATTAGGGTTGATTTCTATCCCACATTTTCTAAGTATAAAGCCCAATAGTTTACTCGAGGATGTTGGATGTGGAATGTTAGATCTAGAGGGGTAGGGGTGAATAGATCTTACCCGTTAAAAATAACCTCACAATGGAATGCTTAAAAAATAAGAGATGAGAGCAAGAGACAAGTGAATAAATCGCACACAAATTATTAAGGTGGTTCGACTCCAAGGAGGAGACCTACATCCACCCCTCACATAAACCAGGTGAACCTCCACTAGGAACAACTCAACAGTGTGATACACTCACACCCCCACTGATTTACAGCTTCTATATCCACTGACTGACAGCTTGATAACTGTTGATTCACAGCTTCAAGGTCATATAGGCCTCCTTAATCCACACACAACACAACGTGGGATCCACACTCCTAACACTAGGAGGAGCAGCAAAAGAGTTCTGGAGAAATTTAAAAGTAAAATGAGTTGCACAAGAAAATTAGAGTTCAGATAGACAATCCTCAAACACTAGTTCTTCGATCATGTTTGATCTTCTTTGTTCTATTCAACTTGAGCTCAGATTCTGTAAGTCTCGATGGCTTGGATTATACTTTAGATCATCTTGCGTGAGTTCACCATATGGATAAGTTCCTGAAGCAAATTGACTTGATCTCCCTAGAATCAAACTTGATTGGTAATGTTCTTCTTTTGAAAATTAGGGTTGACATTGGCGTAGTGTCCATTTGCATTTTAGTCTTCTTCTCCAAGAAGAAACTCTTCAGAGATGCTAAACCTTCTTTTTTCACAGCTAGCCTATCTCTTTTTGCTTTTTGGCCGCGCTTCTGAAACACGATGTCCCACACACATTTTGTGCGAAAAAAAAAACTTCCATGATTTGCGACATCAACAAATTTACAAGTGGTGCCCACAAAATCACCATGTCGTTAGGAGATGATAATCTCCACCAAGGAATCTTTCTTTAAGCTTCAAGTGTGGGCCACAGTATCCCCTTGATTGGGCCTTGTTGTTGTGCCCAATATGCCACGTGTGCATCTTAACTTTATCACTGATAGATAAAGTTCCGATATGTGTCGATGCATCTTGTGCATTGCGTCGACACACAATGTTTTTTCATAGAAAAAGTCCACTAGATGAGCACTAGTGTGTCGACCTGATAGCCATCTTAAGTCAACCTCCTGGTGTTTCTAAATCCATGTCTATTTGGGAGCATAGATAATGTCAACCTAGTACCTTTATTATGTCGACTCCTGATCTTTTTTTAATTTAAGAGCATAGATAATGTCAACCTAGTACCTTTATTATGTCACTAGATGCTTTAGGCATGTCGACTGATTAATCTTTGCGTTGACCTTCTGTTCACTTTTCTGTTGATCATTTATTAGATATGCCACATGTGTCAACCTGATACCCATCTTGCATCGACACATGTTTGTCATTTTTACACATGCTGATACATGTCATGAGTACAATATATTAGAGTACTTTTAAGCATTAATGTAAAATATATATCATAGTTAGACTTGTCTTAGTCATCATCAAAACAAGGGATAAAACAATAAATCACCCTTTTTGATGATGGCAACTATGATATATAATTTTTCACTTTGTTTATACACTCGTACAGGTCAAACTACCACCAGTTCATCCACCATTTTCAGGCATACACCATCCACTCAATCATGATGAAACATCCATAGAGAAGTCATAGACTCATGGAAAACATAAGTGAGTACACCCTAAATTTTTAATTTCATTTCACAAAGAAAACATACAACCAACATAGCATGACATGAGTGTGTTCCCCAATCCATCTAAAGATGAACAATTTACAATGAGTCATCATTTAAAACCATCATCAACTTGTCACCCCCTTTAAACATCATCAAAACGAGGGGGGGGGGTGTAGCGTCTACTATTTTGGAGGAGCTGAAGATGTAGAAGAACTTCCATAAAGTTTACCCTCAATGTTGGCCAAGCGGGCATTTAGATCATCATAGTTGTTCTCAAGATAGATCTTTACTGTTTGAAGCCCAGTATCGAGAATCTCATGCAAGGATGTGAAAGAGGCATGGTTGCTGTTCTGGTTTGATCAATGTCATTTTTCAACTAGACCAGTTCTCTTCCTATTTCAATGTTGTGGTCCTTTAGCAGATTTAAACTCTCAACAAGGTGATTGTATGAAGCTCCATGGATGGAAGATCATTAATCTGCCCTCTACTATCTCACACCATCCTCTCATAGTTTGTTCTTCATCATAGATGTGAGATGAGTATAAGCGCATGATCAAACATTTGGCCAAGCTTTAATCAGCTTGTTGATTCAAAACCTTGCAAAATCCAGTTTTTCTTCAATCATCTTAAAACCTGTTGTAATTGTCTTTTCAACATTTGTCACTCTTTCTTCAAGTCTAGTGGATTGTTGGTCCCCTTTTTCATTCAACTGTGCCAAGGAATTGTGCATCTTATTAAACTAGTCTTGAATCATCTAAGTAATTGGTTAGAATTACGAATTCAGTAGTTGAAGAGGATGTTGTTGCTTGAGCTTTTGAGCATCATATGCCATAAAACTAGGTGGTGGATGTACATATATGAGAGATGGGTAGTGTACATCTCTCACACTCTCATCTTGGTTCATCTCAAAAGCTGTTGATCCACCTGAATTCCAACATTCTCATCTTCTTGGATATGCGGTTGATTCACATGAGGTGTTTCATCCTAAGGTACTTCTGGTTGGTCCACATAAGGTTGCTCAATATGAGGAATATTGGTCCCCTTACAATTCATCTGCATCCATCTTGAACTTCATAAATTTTTTGCATGTTTGACAGCAGTAGATATTGTACTTGAGATTTTTTTTTATTCTTCATCAGACAATCTCACTCCAACTTCTTTGAATAGTGTTGTGAGATGTGTTGCATAGGGAAGGCATTTTCTCATATTACTTATTGTGGTGTCACGAATGATGTTTAGAAAGGCTACTCCCAGATTTACCTTTATCTTTGTTAATATGTAGAACATCAAAAATCATTGAATGTAAGTCACTCTGCTTCTTCCTCCTCCTTGGGGTGTCAAAATAGTAGTGCATATGTGATGTATCATTCTTTGCATTGTAGTGAACCTATCAGCATTCAAGGGATATGACCAAGGCCTATTTTTGGTCATTCACATCTATTGGCAAGCCTGTTAACACTGAGCAGGCTTCATGATAGTCAAACTTGATGATTTCATAGTCTTTTACAACCATTGGTATGTCCAATGCATTGCTGACTATTAGTAAGATAATGTAGTTTTCTTGTTCCTCACTTGGGATTTGAAAGATTTGTCATTACTAACCAAGTTTGCATAGAGTTCTTGAACAAGCTTCGGATAGAAGGTTCTATGTTGCTTACAATGTTTATCTAGCCTTGTTACTCAAACAGGTCTAGGATTGCATGTGTAGCTTCATCAAGGATATTCACAGGTCTGGGCTTCAAGATTTCTCTATTTTCTTGTGGCTTTTATCTAGATCCTCCTCTTCTAACTTCCTCAGCATTTCTTCTACATCATCATTTCAAATTTGATTGCCCTCTGCTTCTTCATTTTCAAACACATACCTCTTTGTCTCCTTATGCTCGAATCAAATTCATCTTCTACTTCCTCATCATTTTCTGAACTGGCATTTATTACTTCTTGTTGACCAGACTCTTGTGCTTGAGCATATTCTGTCTTTTTCTTCTGAGACTCAACATTTTTAGAATTTTTTTTGGATTCTTCTGTTCGATTTTTCTTCAGATTCACTCTCTGCATTCTCTTCAAGACATCTTTTTCATGGCCTTCGGGTCCTGACTATTCTCTCTGGTGCTACTAATACTGAACCCTGCTCAGTAGGGTTTTCAGACTCTGATGCTCGGTCCAGTGCTTCTCTCTGGGGCATGAGAGTCATCCTCATCTTCTGAACTACTGAGGGAGATAAACTCAAAGCCTTTTATCTTGCTAGTCTAAAGTGAGCGAAAACAACGATTGCTACGTGGGTAAGCCACTATCTTTCTTTTTTGGGGTGTTACAATCTCCTGAGCATCATGCTTAGCCTTGGACCATCTCTCAGGGGCTCACGGGTTGCCACACCAGTAGTAGCATCTGCTCGGCTTTTGATCCTCTCCAAGCTGTGATTTTGGGGCCATTGCAACTAAGAAGGTGAGAAAAAATTGAGCGAGGATACGAGACATAAGAGATTCCGGAGACGAAGATTGTGCCTTATCGGAAAGCAAGTGGATATAAGTGCCGCAGAAGAAGTGCTCACTGAGGAAGAGGAGTGCTTCCAGAGGCAAGGACGAGAGAGATAAATTTGGAGAGAGAAGGATTGCGAATAGATATGAGGTCGAGACTACTTGCGCATTTTAAGAGAGGCACGTCGACCTACCCTAGGAGGATACTAAGCTGATGGTTGACCTGGGCTTAAACAGAGTTCATGGAGAAAGAACCAGACATGTCGATGCAAGAGACCAAGTACGTTGACCTGATTGAGAGCAAGATTTAGATTGAATTTCAAAAAATTAAAGAGTGGGTATTTAACCATGAAAGAGCATGACCTTGTTTGAATCTTCAGGAAAAGTCATGGAATTAAATAAATTACCCTAATTTCATTTTATTTTACCTTCTTCTTTTAAGATTAATGGTTTGAAGATTATAAACTTCAAATGTGACCATTAAAAAATTATGAAAGCCCTAGAGGCAAATTCTTCTTCTACGAGCATGGCCGGCCATGGTAGAAGGTTTTTTCTTAATGATTACCCTAAAGAAAACACAAAAAAAGAGGATTAGCCAAGAACGCGTTAGTATTCAACTCTTAAAAAAAATGAAATAGCATAAAGAACATAGAGAAGAACACACCTTTTATGGCTTTAAAACCCTAGAAAATAGGGTTGTGGGTGTATGCATGCATGAACATGTGTGTGTTGATGGAGTATTGATTAAATGAAAATAATAAGCAAAGGGAGATATGCTCTCATGGGATCTATGGAGAAGGTATGGAAAAAGACAAGTGAATAGACAAATAAAGGATGAGGTGGTGCTTCCCCTTTTTTTTGGTGATGGCACAAGATGGCTGCTGAAGAAGATGCAAAAGCTTGAATGGAGGGAGAGGAGGTGCTGAAGAGCTTCTCCTATTGCTGGTTCAGATGTGGAGCGGAGAGAGTTGGCTGTCGAGGCAGAAGTTCGGCAGAGCTTTGCCTTGGATTTGCTCTTTCACAACTCACTAAATGTGGTGTTCTCTGGGGGGGCTTCTACCTTTGGAACGACGGGACATGGGCTATATATAGGAGAAGGGGAGCGAAGTCCGAGGTGGACAATAAATGAAATTTTGTGACGAACACAATGGTCGCCTTTAAAGTTGAATGGCGACGACATGGTGGACACATTAAAGGATTTTCAACTATAAGCGGTTCTGACCGAATCTGAATCGCGACGGGAATACCCGTTGCGATATGAATTTCTGAATTTCTTTATGGAAACTTATGAAAAGTCAAATATAGAAAGTTGAACCGCGACGGGGGTTCGGACGCGTTTCATGAAAAGGCAATAAGTATTTCAAAATCGAAATAAGGAAATTACTGAAAAATATGGAAGTTATACATCGCGATGGTTTGACCCAATGCATTTTTTACTCTTCATCAATCGATATGAAAAGTGGCGGTCATAACCATCACGAATAAGTCAGTTGATATTCAATCGTGATAGTTTGACCTGACGCATTTTGTTTGTTCTCCATCAGCTGATGTGAAACGCGATCACTATGTCCATCGCGATTTATGAATTTCTGCCCGAACCTCCAGCAGACTAGGAAAATAAAGGGGAAGCACCAGGAAATGGGGGGAGATGGAGGGTGACCCTGAATGTTGGGAAAAATTACTCTCACAAGGCAAAATGGGAGCCATTTGTGTCATTATGGCGTAATTCGAAATCTGCCCATGATGGTGTCATTTTTAGCGTGTCTACAGCTGCCACGCCTTGGCATCTACTTTGCAAGCGAGCAAGTAGAGATACATGAAGTGGAGTGAAATGGAGTGTAATGAAATGAAAAGAAATTAAGTGTAGTGTAGAGGAGCGAAGCGGATAGCACTGATAGTAGATGCCAAGGTGAAAAATAGACACGCGTGCACATGTGGTGGCACCACCTGATGAGAGTCTTTCACCAACTATAAACGAAACCACCTCTAGAAAAAAAAAAAGAAAAACCAAGAAGACACAGAGTTTGGATGGAAGAAAAAGGTGTGTGCGGGCACGAAGGGAGTTGTGTATGCAGTACACGAAGGAGATGTGCCATGTAAGGCACGAAGGAGAGATCAACTTCTAGTGTAAGGGAAGTACCTAAGGACACAATTCGTTAGGTTGCACCATTGCGGGGCGTTTACCAACTTGTGGATGTGTTGCTGCCAATGTGGATCTATAGGAGATAAAAAGACGAATGTAGAGGGATAATCCAAACAATGGATTCAAGGAAATCAGCTCAGGGGCGGCAACAAAGGGAGTTGGGTACTTGACTCGGAATGGAATATCTCAATTATTTGATGTTGAAGGGAGAATGGCTCTCAAGTTGCATTGGGAGAGTGGTTTCCATTGTGATTTCAAATGCATGTATGCTGGGCTAAAGGAAAAAAAGGGTAAAAAATAGAAAATAATCAAGGATAATATTGTTACGATGTTGAGTTGAGTCAAGACACTAGGTTTTCCAGGCGTGAGTCTGTCATCCTTATCTGCAAAGTGTAACGACATATTGGTGTCTAAGAATCCTGGAATAATCATTGTTTTTTATAACGGGAACTCAAATCCCATATCCTCAAAGCCACAAGGTCCTCATATGCTCTAAGGTTAATAATATATATAAAGATGGTAAGGGCAGCAATTGTAGCCTAGTTGCCTGTTGGTAGTGCCAGATGAGGTAGCTCAAACCTGCACTCAAAATTCATTAGCCAGAAATAATAACATCATGGAAAAAATAGCATTTATTAGCATGGAGTATGGATAGAGCATTCAATAGCAAGCAAAGTTCTTTCAGTTATTTGTTTAAACATGAAGATAAGTGTACTTGGCCAATTGAGGAGATTGGATTTCATGTAGGATGAGTCAATGATTGGAAGAATTGGATTGATCTGACCTAGGAAGAGGCGCATGTGCTTGCCCTGTGCAATACCATCAAGATTTTTTCTTTTCAAAATTTTGAAGAAATTCAATTTTATGGGTTTTTAAAAGTTTGATTTTTTTCTTTAGATTTTGAAATATTTGAATTTTTATGGAATTTGAAAATATTCATCTATTTTGTTGGTTTTGAAAATATTCATCTTTTTTGTAGGTTTTGAAAATATTCATCTTTTTTGTGATTTGAAAACATTGTCATGCCATGGCAGCACTAAGGTTATGACAACTGCTGGCAAGGGGTCCTCGTTACCTCCCCTTTGATTAAAGAATGCCCAGAGTAAGGCGTGCATTTAAAGTAGTGTCCAGTGGCCGACTACTCATGGTTAACTGTATCGCTATCAAAGCTATACCTGAAAAGGCAACTGGTCTGGTAGGGAGAAAGGAGAAAAATTTGGAGATAAGCTTGTAATAGATTTTGAAGAGTTCTGTTTGACTTCCTTCCTTGGCACAACGTCAAGAGATTAGACTCATTAAGTATTGGGGGCATTTGAATTGATTGATAAACCATTTATTGTAGGGACATGCGTACGACCGAGTTCATTTGAATTCTGCAGGGACTTTGCCACTCTTTTCCATGCCTGTTATATTGATTGATTTATTTGTTTTGCATGCATACGACCAGGTTCATTTGGAATCCTTCGGGTACTTTGTCACTCTTGACGTGCATTTTAACTTTGATTATCATTAGTCATTTGATTAATTGCCTTTTTTTTAGACATCCTCTCATTAGAGAGCGCTTTAGGTTAGTTGCCTTGCCCAGACTACCTCTATTACCCATATTTCAGCCGAATGAGAAAGGAAATAGACTTTTGTGCCCTCAGACATGGCCATGATAGCGACGGTGTCTTCCAAAGCAATTGGCTTGGGGGTCGTGAAGTGTGTGAAGGTGCCTATACCAAGGGCAAAATTTGATGAAAAGGGAGGGAACTTTAGGCACCTGACGTGGAGCTCTCATAACGGGAGTGCTATGGTAGCATGACAATATTAAATATTGATCTTTTTTGGATTCTTGACGCTGATAAGCAATATAAAAGCTTTTTAAATAAGAATCTAGAGGTTAAAAGGACGAATGCCCTACGTTGGCACGAGACTCAGTGGATTTGAAGAATGTATAGAATTGCACAGGAATTAAAAAGATACATGGGGACTAAAACCTCAAAAGCAGTGGGAGAAAAGGGGGATGCCTTGATCAAATATGGAAAGGTGAAAAAGATGGGAAGACTTTGGAGACTCCAATGGTTCCGGAGGGAGTAGAATAAGAGAGGCACAGTGCCCAGTGAAGGAAAGAATTCGGAGGGTCCGGAGAAGGAAAGGTAAAAATAGGCTGCGAGGGGCAAAAAAAGAGGATGTGCCACGTGGGGCACAAGATGGAGACATGGCGCGTGGGGCACAGGAAGAGGACATGCTGTATGGGGCACTGGAAGGAGGTGTGCCACGAGGGGCACTATAAGGATGTGTGCCACGAGGGGCACGGTGAGGAGGGTGTAACAATGGGGTGTGCCACATGGGGCACAAAGTGGAGAAGGGTGGGAAAATAACGATGTGCCGCGAGGGGCACGAGGTGGAGAATATGTATTATTAAACGAGGCGCGATGCCTAATACAGGAGAGTGGATCATAAAAAAGATGGAAAAAAACACGCCGTGGGAGGCAATGTGAAGAACCCACGGGAAGGTGCTGAAGAGCACAAAAGAGGATGTAAATGGAGATGAGGGAGGTGGAGATGATCCCCTGGTTTTTAGCCTTGCCAGGCGTTTAAGATTCCGCTTGGGAATCGGCTTTTTGACCCTCATGTGTTTTCTTACATATCTTGCCAACAGGTAGAGTTTCTTGCTCTTCTCACATGAATTGATTGGCTCTCAATGATAGGAGGATTGTTGACTTCTGTCGAAGTTTCAAACAACAGTGGCAACTCCCTTAGAAATAGTTAAAGGAAATATTGGGGAGTTCCACTGATAGTGTTGGAAGTGACAATGAAGGGACAATGCCCAAAGGATATAGTATATTTGATAGGAAAAGGAGCACGTGCCTTGGGTAATTGAATTCACCAATGATTTGGTAGGGAATGTGTGAAAACAATTTTATGGTTGACCCCTTCACTAGAGTGGGAAGGTTCACAAGTGAGGGGTCATGAGAGCATGAAGGGAGAAATTCCCTATGAGTATTTTGAATTGAACATAGCTTGCAACAGGGATAATTGGCATAACTTTAGAAGGGGGCCTCTTGACGGTCAATAATGGAGGCGAGAAATCCTCTCAGTGAAAATGCCCAGTGTGCTGACGATGACCGACATGCATGGAATATATTCTTGGATCTTGATAAGCATGTCCGGTCTCGGGGCTTCTTCTTCTACTGACCTTGCTTGTCACTCCTCAAAGGTTTGCACCCGCTCTGTTGGATGGGGGTGGATGTGGATAGTGAAGTGGAAGGCTGTATGGCTGGTGGAGGTGTAGTAGGTATGGTAGGGAGTTCTTGCTCAAGTTGGGTTGCCAATGGTGTTGGCATAATGGGAGGTGTAATGATTGGTTAAATGATGGTGGAGGCTTAATAATGGATGGTTTCGTGATAATGGATGGTAGTGAGGGAGGAGTTGGTAAATGGCATACGAACATGGCCTCGAAAGGTTCATCGTCGTAACACCAGGAGGTTTCATGGAGGGGTTGGTCATTGATGACGTCAGCCGAGCAATTAGTTGTGATGGAGGTGGAAGTTGTTGTGGAAGTCGTTGTTGTGGCGGAGGTATGGCAGTAGGTGCCGAAGCAGGTGCAACATATGTTATAGGAGCTTCTTCATTAATAAGGACATGTGTGGCCCTGTTGGAGGTTGTTGACTCTGAGGAGGACGAATCAGTAGGTGCCTAGGTGGAGGCATGTTGTAGTAAATGGGTGTATATGGAGTTGATGTAGTATGGTGGTAAAGGGGATGGTGGATGGCATCCACTGATCTGTCATACCTCAAACCTTGTTGCTCAAATAAACTTACGATTTGGGAGTCCATCAAGTGTGCCTAGACGTAAGTCCCAATCATAGAGTTCTTCCATAGTGTTGATCTTATTCATGGCCAAAATTTGCTTGAATCTTGGAGGAGAGTTTGAAATAATGATTTTCATTTGCTCTGACTCCGAGAGCACATGTTGTAATTTGGTGGCCATTGACCTCCAACGGTCAGCAAACTGGACGAATTCCTCGTCAGGCCTCATCTTCTCGGATGCTAAATCCGTGATGGAAAGATATGGCTGACGCGGTCTTTATATCTCTTAAGGAATTTTTTGTGTAAGATGCGGAAGTCCTATGCCTCTCTTGGCTCTAGTGAGTAGAACCATTCAAGTGTAGGGTGATCAGTAGATTTCCTGAAAAGGAATGTCAGTGTAAGGGGATCGCGTTGCCATCGTCAAGACTCATAAAGAAATTCTTTTATATGGATGTAGGGATACCCGTGCCATTGTACAGTCGATATGTTGCCATCTCTGAGGGATGTTTATGAATTTTAGGGAGAACCAGCATGGCGACAACGGGGTCACCCGTGGAGTTTGAGGTTTATTGATTGTTTCTCCATATGATTCAATTTATGGAGATGAGCATGTTGAATGGATGTAGATTCCGCTGGGCATGTTAGGATATACATGAGGGAGGCTATGAATTAATGGGCCTTCCCAAGGGTGGTTCGTATAGACCAGAGCTCGGGAGCTAAAAGGGTAAGAGGCCGAGGTGAATGATGTACAGAAGTGGGTGGTGAAGTCGCCGAAATATACAAGGACGTGTGCCTTTTGGGAGAAGGATAGGAAGGAGGAGTCATACCTTAAGAAAAGATTGAATGAGATTAATTGTGGGGGGTGAGCTGATATACTGCATTAGGACATTTTGGACATTAGAATCATGGTGGGGAGAAGGCTCTCTTTGGGTTTTGATTGGAGTTAAACTAGAGGGAATATCGAATTGGTTAGTGCACTGTGTGCGCACATAACAATAGGAGGTTGATGTATGTCCCTCACGGTGGTGAAATGGACGAACATGATATTTAAAAGATTGGCCATCTAAACTATCCTCATAGTTCTCATAATTGAAATTAACACAGTATATGAGTCCATTTTAACAAGGCAAACAAACACATAAGTTGAACAAGATATGAATCAATCAATATGGTTCAAACAAATTATAATGCTTACGCTGATTTTAGGAGTTTCATATTGATTTAAATGGATTGAAGGATATTATGTTACTCCAGATGAGATCTTAGTTGAATGGATTTGGCTTCCTCGGGGTACAACTAAGCTCACAAACTCACCACGCAATGGGATCTAAACCCGTGTCTTCAGTATGATACAACTGCTCAGTTTGCCATGAGGGAGTGTAACATCCCTGTTACCTTGTGGGTCAGGAGCTCTCGGTTGGGATCGCGACATGCAGGGCCGTCGCCTTTGAAGGTGATGGAGGTAGCGTCGCGTTTATGTTGGGAACGCGTCGACCGCCCCTATCCCGATCTAGTTCTGACAGCAGACAGTTCTTTTGTCATTTTGCTGTCTGGACGGTGGAGACACGTGTGGGCATGCATGCTTGAACGTGACATACTGACCCCCCGCGATCAGGTGTCAGCGTTGCATGTATACCACGTGTTGGGTTTGGCAGTCTGGGTCGCAGACTTTAAGATCGCGACGTATGAGGGTGTCGCATTAGTGTTGCTAACGTGACGACCAAGGACGTCGCGTTCTTAACGTCTGTGTTAAAACTGCTCAGCCCGAGAGCAGAAGTCCCATTTGGCCATTTTTATGTCTTCTTCCCCTCTGTGGCGATTCCCCTGTGTGTTGAGCTCCGTGGTGAGCTTGGAAGGGGAGATCCTTGTGGCTTGCTTGGTAAGTATGATGTGAATTGTAGTGTGGTTTAGATTGCTTGTGTTCTTTCCTTCTCCTCACTTCATCTTCTCCTTCCTCTGTGGTATGCACCATGTGTCTCTCCATCGGCTTGTGAAGGAGAGAGGAGGAGCTCGGTTTGTGGGAGGCTCGAGGAGCATTGGAGCTCAGAGGTGGAGGGGAGCAATCCTACGAGAAGGCCCATCTAGAGTGGTTCTTCAAGTTGAGGTAGGGACCCCAATCATTCCCTAGTTCTACCAGCATAGGGCCATCCCCTTCTTTCTAAGCATAGGATCATGCTAAGGTGATTCATATGTTATTGTGTGGTTGAATGGAATGAGTTTTGTGGCTAGCATGTTGTGTGGTTAATGGGGTGTGAGTGTTGCATTGGTTGTGTGAGGTTCATGTGAGTGTAGCCTTACCTTCTATGCATGCTTGGGGCAAATTGGGGTGTTTGGACATTAAATACCATGTTCCTATCATTTGCATGTTTCCTCTTCCCCATTTGTACTTTGTGGTTTAGTTTGGGGTGGGAAGGGTTGCTTTGTCTGAGCACTCGGCTGTGGTCGCGACTGGTTTTCTAGTTGCGACCAGGTCGCGACGTATCGGGGCGTCGCGTTCTCTTGAACGCGCTCCGGACCCACCGCATCATGCTAACGTGGCGGCTACATAGCTGGCGTTCAAGTGTTCGGGGTCTTCCCGATTGGGACTGTGTCTTCGTCGCGATGAGATCGTGACGGGGTACGTGTCACAATCAGTCAACTCAGGCTGTTGCAGTACTCTTAGCCGCCGCGACCTTATCGTGACGCGCTTACGGGTCACCTTTTGTTTTCCTGTCGCGACAGGTCGATACATCGCCTCTCTGACTGAGAGCTGACTGTCGACCGTTGGTTTCCGCTTCCGCTGCGACTCGATTTTTCTTGGCACCTGTGATGTTCCTAGTGCAGTGCTACTACTAGTCTCTCTTCGCCCGGTGCTAGGCACTTGACGGCTTGTCCATGAGACAGGTTGTTACCATTACATGGGACCCCGGTCCCCGCGCTTGTGTCAGAGGGTGTTGCTCCGGGGGCGGGTTTGCTCTAGGCGTTGACTCTGGTAGCAGTAGGGGAAAGCGGTGGGACAGCGACGTGAGTCATTGTAGAGCTCTCTTAGCTGAGTCTGGGACGCCGGTGGTTGGTAGCTCGTACGGTGCAGATCAGCTAGTCCTTTTCTCACTACCTCACTCTATGTGGTTCCGAAACCATTTAGAGGGGTCAGGTGTGGGGCCGTAGTCGGCCAGTGTCACGTCCAGAGAATACGCAGTGGATATAAATTATTCGGAAATATTCGAGTCGATATCTCGAGACGTGAACAGTCGGAAAATAAGCCTCTAGCTAGCACGCACTAAAGTATAACAACAACATCATCACAGGGCCAAATATTGAACTCAACTAATCTTGTATTCAAATCTCAAATCAATGTATTCCAAATGGAACTATTACAGGACTAAGACTCAATAAAAGGAAAAGTACATTTTATTCCTCACTTCCTACTACATGAATCTAACACTCAAAGCAAACTACTATAACTAGACTCGTAGTGGTACGCTCTTCACTCGGACGCATTCCATCCTTGACTTGCTCTTCCTCTTGAATGTCATAGTCATCTAGATTGGGTAAAAGTATGGGATGAGCAACTAGCCAATAGGATTATATCTCAATGTGCGGGCAATGATATAAGTGATTAACATTTTAGAACTAGGTAAGCACGATGAATGTCATGATATGCATGTACGGATAAAACTTGTTAAAACATGATGAATGAACAAGCTAGATAGAGTGATCACGATAGAACAAGATCTAGAGGATATAACAAGATAGAACTAGCATATATCACTTTGTACAAGCACGCAAGATTTCACTTGATGTCAATAGCTATCAAGAGCACAAGATATCCTAATTACATTAAATGCAGGATGGCCAAATCACTCAAGCAAACAAGCACGCACGAGCACGATCATGTAACACTAATTAGGCACGTAGACACTAATGTACACCAAGAAAAGATCCATCAAGAATGTACACTAGGACACGTGTATGTGGTTATTGTATCTATCATTCAACACGACACGCACGACTCCCAGCGCAGATGCAACGCCAGTAATCATTATACCCTAGGGTTAACAGTATATTTATGACTCTCCGTCATTGGGGCTAGACTGGAGCCCTTGGACACTCACCGTGCCCAGTCAGCATCTCACTTAAATTTTAAATGTAGATACCCACAATCATTAATAATGGCCAATGAGAGTTTCAAATGTAAGCATGTGTAATGTCATGTTCACGATGATGATGAGAGCAAGTATAAGCAAATTGAACATGATTTCATGAGAACAATGGTCGAGAGATAAATTTGGCAGCATAACGGTCGATTTATACTTAATTCAATCTTACATTAATGGCTTTAGTCTAGATTGTAAATCACACTCACGAGAAGAAGATGAGAGAGGAAGTGCACGCTATCTCCAGGGAACTTCAATGGTACAACCAACTCGTCGGCCATGTGGGAATCCATGGCCACAGGAGATTTACGGAGGCCTTCGAGAACAGGTCACTAGTCTACCGACTCAGAACGACCGGTAGAGAGCTTCTAAATTCCCAAGAAAGGGCTGCCTAGACGTGTAAGTGTGTAGTGATGTACGTGTGTCTCAATCTATAAACCATCGGTTTTAAACTCGCGCTTTAACTAATATGACATGGAATAAAACACTATGCACTTTAACTAATCATGGTTTGCAAGATTTTAAGATAACAATTATCATTTAAACATGGTAGACCAGTAGGAAGATTAAATCATAAGTAGCATGAATGATCACGTCATTATGAAAGCAATTAGAATAGTATTCATGTAATTAAAGCTTCCTAATGGGTTTACCACTTTTAAGCCATTAAAATAACCATCATGCAATGATCAGACCTAAGACATGTGAATTACACACTAAATATCATATTTAAATAGACCTCAATAGCGGTAAGATTTGCAAGAAAATAAGTGGTTTCATGTAAAAATCCTAAGATCACGACGGACACTTGTAAAGGTCGCGACGGGGTCAGATCAGAACGCGACAAGGGGATGTGAAGAACGCGACAAGGCAGTCAGAGCAGGCAGAGAGATAGCCACGGGGTGCTCATCACGTTCAGAACGCGACGGGTTTACTGTCGCGATGAGACCTCAGAATGCGGCCTATCGGGCCGTCGCATTCACAGGGTCTGAGCCTGAATCTGACAGAGAAAGGACAATGCTTTGTTGCGGACCAGACTTTCCCTATTTTGACACAAGATTGTTCTAAAATTAAGAACAAATTTACAGTGCATGAAAAATCACGAAACTAACCAACCTAGTCATGCTAGGGTGCTTTCAGTAAATCGGAATTAGAAAAGAAGGATGGTTTTGACAGGCTTAATCAAGTCAACCACAAACGTAAAACCAAGTGCAACCTGAAAACGTAGTATCATGCAGCGACCCTCTTACCATGCTTATAACTCTCTAAATATTGACATTTAGACAAAACGTCCAACACAAGACATGACTAGGACACTAGTAGAAAAATGTTCATGTTGAGGATTTGCTCTAATTCAGTCTTGAATCACATGAAACATATAAAGAATGGGAAAAGCCCTAATAGTGCGCGACTTTGGAAAAAGGCTTATAATTCAAAATCTACTCATTGAAATTCGATGAAACCAGTGAGAAACGAAAGTTAACTTGATTCTCTACACATTGGTATAGGATATGTTAAGGTTTGGCCCGAGAAAACCTACCTTTTGGATTGCAGAAGTCCCGATTTTCCAGAAAACCTATGTTCAGACCACTTGGAGGAAAATGCCTAATAATCCATGTTACTGCATGGAATTTGGGCATTCCACTTGGGTTAGAATGTAGACTCGACCCTCTTTCCAGGGGTATAGGCCTTGCAAGTTTTGGCTAGAGTTTGACATACCTTGGTCGACTTCAAGTGGATGGTTTGTGCAGGTCGTAGCAGACGAGAAGGGGAAGAAGAACAACTTGGTGTGGACGATCTCCTACTCCCCAGCCACCAAGAACTCCTCCACACCACCCCAACAAGATGTAAACTCGTCCCCAAGGGTTTGGTGAAGAGTATTTAAGCATCCATAGTGTTTAGGAGTCCTATTGTAATTAGGAAAGAAGAGTTGCGGTTTTGACATACTAGTTTCCTATTTTGAGGATTTCTTCCTCCATTTGAGTGTGTGAGGCTTTAGGAAACCTTCCACCATAATTAAGCATGATTGGATTGCCAAGAATGCAAGATCTCTTCCTAATTCAACTCTAATTACCTCTTTCTAATTTCAGCTTAATTAAGTTGCGAATTTCTATGCATTTTCTTGCTTCATTTGAGTTTTTGGGCCATATGTGGTCCATTGGCCCAAATATGATATTGGGTCATATATATAATGTTAGAAGTCTTTCCAACATTTTCTTTTTTATGATTGTGTCGTATTTCCATGTTAACGATTTTTCCGACTTATTTCTTATTTTGGATAATCGGTCACAATAGCTCTTAAACCTATCCCAATAATTTTATTGACCCAAATTTCTTGATGGGTCATTAGAAGATATTATTTGAAGTCTGTTTATGATTTTTATTTAAATTTTTGACTCATCCAAGTACGTGTGATAATGATTTTTCGACTTATTTATGAATTATGATAATAAGTCGCAAAATACTTTAAACTTGGCTAATCCGATTTTTCTTGGCACAATTTCCTTGTGGAACATTTAGTATAATGTTTGGGGTTAATTTATAATTTTTACGGATTTGTCCGATGTGTTTTAGCACATACGATAATGATTCGTATGTTTTAAATATTTTGATATTATAGAAATTATTTATTTCCATTTATTTGAATTTTATATAGTTAAAATTTCTGGGGTGCTACACCCTCCCCCACTTAAGAGAATTTGGTCCCGAAATTCATAGATCATTTATTGGCTCTCGATAATTATGATCCTTGAGTTGGTTTTAGATTTAATTCCTCTAACTTGTTTCAACATCGTGGATGCTAGTCCAACATCTACACCTATGGCCACCCATATTATTCATTTGGTTCCTTCCACTCCTGTTTTTCTTTCACATTGTTATTACTCCATCTTAATCCACCAGATGAACTACAGTATAACCACTAGATTATTCCTTTTCAATTTCTCCTTAATGATCTCCCCCACTTAAATATGTACTAATAAGAAAACCATCTTAAGATCAGTATAGGGGTTTAACAATCATACCTCCTTCCGGAAGCTCCGCTTGCATTACTGCATTCACACGTCCTTGACGCTTTACCACTCTTTGGTTCCTTCCAGCTTGGTCTTTTAGCATGGGACAGTTCGGTATACGATGTTCGTGACTCCCACATCGCAGGCAAGCCCCGCCTTCTTCCAGCACTTGTCCGCTTGGTGCCCAGGCTTGTTGCAAAATTTACAATATTCAACCGTCATTGTTTCTTCTACTTTGATCTTTTTCTCTATGCCATAGTCCTTCCCAGTGGTTGGCCTTTTGTTGTCATTGTTGATGTTGTAGTTACGAAAAGTTGGAGCAATATTAGGTGATCCCTTCTTGACGAAGACTGGCTTGGAGTTGTCCTTGCCCCTCATGCCCTCTACTTTGGCGATGGTGTCTTCTACCAGCTGAGCTCTTTGGACCATCTCAGTGTAAGTTTGAATATTGTGTGGTCCGAGCGTTTCAATGAACATGGGCCTGAGCCCATCCATGAACCGATTTGCCTTAAGTCTTTCAGTTCCCACCAAGTGTGGGGCATACACAGCAAGACGTGCGAACTGAGCCTCATACTCAGCCACAGAGATTCCTTTATGTTTTAGTGCGACAAACTCTGCTGCCTTCTTCTCCTTGATGTTGGGTTCATATTCTGGAAACTAAGTGAATTCACATTCTAAATGATAAATGATCATCAAACAATGTTTTTAATGATGAATGAGTTGAATTGAGGTTTCATACATGTCAATTAACATGATACAATATTTGGTTATCTATGTCTTCATTATACCTAACTATACATGTTTTATCATGTAGGTACAAGTGCATATAACCAAGCCTTCATAAATCATGGAAAAGGATCACATGTACATTATATACATGTACCTGTCGACAGACCCAAAGGCATATCTCGACAGATGCCACAGTTGTGATCAGACAGAAAAGTGCTAGTTCAGAAAAAGAGCACCTGTCGACAGACGCAGAGAATCTTCAAATACGGAAACCTTCCTTCATATCCGAGATTGTGTTTTCAAGTCCCACGACTCTCCATATGAAAAAACAACTATAGCATCTTTTGAAGAGAATCTCGTACAGAAGCAGCCACAACCAAAAACCCTAAAGCCAAGTCCAAGAGAAAAGAGTTGCTGCTGCTGCTTCAAGTCTGCAGTGGCAGAGACCGAAAGATCTGTTGATCCTGCAGTACTGAAGATAGATAGTCGTGGATTCAACCTTCTCCATCAATCCAAAGCAGTCAAGTCAAAGTTTGAACTCCATCCAGACGTTCTCAGAAGATTTCCACATCAGGATTTACTCTTATACTTGAACTCTTCTTGTTTCAAATTCTTATCAATCGTGTGTGTGTGTTTGTGTGATTCAAGCGTCTCTTGTGCTTGAGATCACGGTGTGTGTTGTTTGATCATGGGTGCACATCAGAAAACACGTGTGTGTGTGAGTTGTAGTCACCGAACTCGCTCATAAGCAGTTTATTCTGTGTGTGTGTGTGTGCCGTGGACGTAGGATACACTGTTGTGTACTCCGAACCACGTAAATCTGCGTGTCTCGTGGTTTGATCGTTTCTACGATAGATGTTTGATAGGCACGTTGCATATTCACACGCTAGATAGGTTTCTACTTCATCTACACATAGTTTAGATCTTGATACTATTTTGTTAATCTGTGCTTTAAGAAAAAGAACGTGATAGTAGTTTTAAGAGATAGTAATCTATCAACCCCCCCTTCTAGATTACCATATTGGGAATTCCGCAACCCTTCAATTGGTATCAAAGCCGAGTTTCTCCGATTTATTGCTTTATCTATTTGATCTTACGATCAGGAGATCACGGTCAAATGGAATCTACCAAGGGGTATATGGCCGAGGGACACTCAGTGACCAGGCCACCCTTCTTTGATGGCACTGACTATCCCTATTGGAAAAACCGCATGCAGGTGTTTCTACGAGCACAAAACTTTGAATTGTGGAAGATAGTCAAAACAGGACCATATGAATTGCCTCAAGACGAAGATACATGGACCAAGGACCAGATTGCCAAGGGACACTCAACTGGAGAGCCCTCAACAAGATGCAGTGCGCGGTCCACCCAAAGGAGTATTCAAGAGTCTCCACATGCACCTCAGCTAAGGAGATGTGGGACAAGCTCGAGTTGATATATGAAGGTACGTCTAAGGTGAGAGAATCCAAGGTAAGCATGCTAGTCTCAGAATATGAAATGTTTAAGATGAACCATGATAAGACAATTTCTGACATGTTTGCTAGATTCATGGTACTTATAAATGGATTGAAAGGTCTTAAAAAGGAATACTCAGAGATGATTGGTGAGGAAGATACTTCGGTCTCTTCCATCCTCTTGAACACAAAGTCACTGTCATCGAGGATTCCAAGAATCTTTCAACAATGAAAGTGGATGAATTGATTGGATCTCTCATGACTTATGAACTAAATGTAAAAAGAAAAGAAACTGAAGAGAATCCAAGGAAGTCTATTGCCTTGAAGGCTTCCAACAAGTATCTTCAGATTCCAAAAAGAGTGCCCAACAGGAAGGTTCTGAGTCGAAACCTCCACTGATAGTGAGAATGACGAAATGGCCATGCTCACTAGACAGTTTAAGAAGTTCCTAAAATTCAAAAGAAGAGGTTCAGGAAACTCCAAACCTTTCCAAAAGGGCACCAACAGGTTGATTCGTCCAATAAAAAATATGATGTTGTGTGCTATGAGTGCAAGAAGCAGGGACACATGAGAAGAGAGTGCCCCGAGCTCAAGAAGAAACTGAAAAAGGACAAGTTCATCTTCAAGAAAGCCAAAGCAATGCTGGCTACATGAGTGATGAAGACGAGACGAAAAGTCAGCTACCTCAGGAGATGACGAGATTCACTGTCTTATGGCAAGAGTGATGACTCCTCTGAGGTAAACTCTTCTTTGAATCATTTCTACTACTGAATGGGAAGAAGCTTACACTGTTCTCTTTGGAAAAATTATGTCATTCAACTCAAAAAATAAGCACTCAAGAAGAGAGTTAATTCCCTTGTTCATGAAACCGATAATAATGATGAATTGAATCTCTGAATAAGGTAATGACATATTGAAATAGATGAACAACACACAGTGAAGAGATGGATAGCATGAAAATTAAGCTTCAAGAAGTTCAAAAAAGAAAGATGATCTAATGAACTCTCTTGAACTCTAAACAGTGAGCATGCTAATCTAAAGAGAAATTGGATAAAGCTGAAATGAGTTAAAGGCAAATCAAAGGATCTATCTAGTTTTGTTAGGAGCAACAGAATCTAGATGCAATCTTAGGATCCAATGTGTTTGTTTCTAGACATGGATTGGGTTTTCAAAATCCTAAGCCAAAGGAAACTGCAAAAATCTTTGACTGATTTCATTGATCCTACCCCAATTCTAGCAATCAAAATCCCTCAGAAAAGGAAAAATCAATCCAAGGGTAAAAACCGGAACCTAAGGCTACCACAATTTGTTCCAACTAGCTTACGGAGTTTTGCTACTAACCCCAAACAGGATGTCCCAAGGAAACAGCAAGTCCCTAAAGCTAAGTTCACTAGAACAAAGGGTAAGATGCCTATGCATGCTCCTAAGAATCCAAAGCCCACTGTCGTTCATAAGCCATCATCATGTAAACTCTGTAAAAGATTGCATAATGAAAATCATGCTGGAACAATCCATAAATAGAAATCAAACAAATTTTGATTCCAAGCATTAACTGTTTGGCATATGATAAAACGGCACCCAAAGTAATTTGTGGTACCAAACCTCTTGTCTAATCCACATGTAGGAATGCCTAGCAGCTCACAATCAAAACAAATGGTACCTGGATAGTGGCTGCTCGAGGCATATGACGGGCGATAAAGAAAATTCAGTTTGCTCGTGGAAAAAGACGGAGTCACGTTGTCTTTGGAGGTAACACAAAGGCCAGATCATCGGCTCAGTAAGGTCCGTAAGTTTGCCTCCAACTCAATAGATATGTACTATTAGTTGATGGTCTTCATCACAATTTGCTTAGCATAAGTCACTGTGTGATACGGGCATAAAATGTTTTTTGAATCAGATTCATGTCAAATCCTTGATAGGAAATAGAGTCTCAATTTTCTGGAAAAAGAATGAACCACATCTACATGGTTGATTTAGATGATCCGAAAATAATGATTTATGTCTTGTAGTAAATAAACATAGATTAGCTTACACTTGTGGCATCGTAGGCTTGGTCCATGCGAGTTACAATGTTTTGCACAAGATCTGAGGCTCAAACTAGTAAGTGGACTTCCTGAAATCCCATTCAACAAAAATGATAATTTCTGTGATGCATGTGCACAGGAAAAGACCCGAACAGCCTTCAAATCAAAGCACCGGTAAGTACTTCCAAGCTTATGAACTGTTGCACATGGACCTATTTGAACCTACTAGAACACTGGTCCAATGGCAAACGGTATGGTTTTGTCATTGTAGATGATGTTTCTAGGTTCCTTGGGTGAAATTTCTGGCTCATAAGAATGATGCATTAATGTTTTTGAAGAATTCTTCAATAAAATGAGCCGGAATGTCCACAAGATATGCTCCATCCGCACTAATCCGGGGGAAATTTGACAACAACTCCTTCACTGATTTCTGCAGTAACCAATGATAGAACACTTTTCTCCTCCCCAAGAACTCTAGAACAAAACGGGTTGTGGAAGGAAGATAGAACCTTGGTGGAGATGGCTCGTACGCTTCTGGTCGAAAATCAACTTGCAAGAACCTTTTGGCAGAAGCGTACACACGTCATGCTACATTCTTAATCGAGACCTGGTAAGACCGGTATTTAAGAAACTCCCTTAGCTGGCTGAAGGTAAAGAAACCATCCTTGGTACTTCAGAGTTTTTGGTTCAAGGTGTTCATACATAACAATGATAAACTAATTTGGACAAATTGAAGCCACAAGCGACAAAGGTATTTTTCTTGGATACTCAACACTCTAGAGTTATAGAGTGTTTATCTTAAAACCAGAAAAGTGAAGAAACTCCACATGTTGTATTTGATGAATCTCAACCAAAACTAACATTATATCCTTACAGGTTTCAAGATGAAATTGAAGATACAACACATGAGAACTGCAAAGCAAACCAAATACAATCTCAAAGTCAGTTCCAAAAATAAACAGTGGCTATCTACGCAGGTACAATGATGAAGATGACGGACTTCTGTTCAGAACTGAAGATGAATACTGCACAAGATACACACACAGGATGAACCACAACATGAAGTCCTCCAGCCACCCCTCCTCCCGAACAGTCTCCTCAAGTGCAAGATCAACCCGGTCCTTCAACAATCACAAATGTGAGGTACTCTAAAGCACATCCACTTGAGAATGTCATAGGTAACATAAATGATTCAGTTCAAACTAGGTCTCAAGTTAATCAAATAGTTGAACAGGATCATTTAGCCTTTGTCTCTCAGTGGAGCCTAAAAATGTTGAAGAAGCCTTGAAAGATAACTCATGGATTGATGCTATGCATGAGGAGCTAGGCCAATTTCAAAGAAATAATGTCTGGAGTTTAGTTCCTAGAACCACGAAATTTCTGTAATTGGACAAGATGGGTCTTTAGGAATAAACTAAATGAAGAGGGAAAGGTGGTGAAAACAAGGTAGACTGGTTGCAAAGGGTTATAATCAGGAATTTGGTGTGGATTTTGAAGAATCTTTTGCACCTGTAGCTAGGCTAGAAGCAGTCAGAATCTTGTTAGCTTATGCATGTTCAAACAAGTTCAAACTATATCAAATGGATGTTAAACTGCTTTCTTAAATGGCTACATTAAAGAGGAAGTTTATGTCTCTCAACCACCTGGCTTTGAACTTCATGACAACCAAACCATGTATATAAATTGCACAAGGCTCTCTATGGTTTGAAACAGGCACCCCGAGCTTGGTACGACAGGCTAAGCCAATTTCTGGTAAGCAAAAACTACTCACGAGGTAAAGTAGACCAAACTCTTTTTACAAAGAAAGTTCGCACACACATCATTGTTGTTCAAGTGTATGTGGACGACATAATCTTTGGTTCTACTAACCCTTCACTGTGTGAAGAATTCTCACATCACATGCACAGTGAATTTGAGATGAGTTTGATGGGGGAGCTTCAATTTTTTCTTGGTCTGCAGGTCAAGCAAATGGAAGATGGCTTCTTCATAAACCAAGAAAAATATGTCAAAGAGCTTCTCAAGAGATTTCAGTTTGAAACTGCAAAACCTGCCTCGACACCATGAGCACAAGCATTAAGCTAGAACGTGATGAGAAAGGTAAACCGGTAGATGCTAACACTTTCCGGGTATGATCGGCTCACTTCTCTATCTTACTGCAAGTAGACCTGACATACAATTCAGTGTTTGCCTCTGTGCTAGATATCAATCTAGTCCAAAGGAAAGCCACCTAATTGCAGTTAAGAGAATATTCAGGTATCTCTCAGGTACACATGACATGGGTCTTTGGTATCCAGCAGGTAGTAGCTTTAACTTAATCTCATATTCTGATGCTGACTATGCTGGATGTAAATTGACAGGAAGAGCACTAGTGGCTATTGCCAGATGCTTGGTGGTTGCATGGTTTCGTGGGCATCCAAGAAGCAACATTCGGTTACACTCTCCACTGCAGAGGCAGAATATGTTGCTGCAGGGAGTTGTGCAACACAAGTGTTTGTGGATAAAAGTCAGTTGTGTGACTACGACATTGACCTTGGATGCACATCAATCCTATGTGACAACACTAGTGCAATCAATCTATCAAAAAATCCCATTCAACACTCTAGGACAAAACACATAGAAATCCGTCATCACTTCCTGAGAGATGAGGTAGCCAATAGAAATTTGGAAATTAGCTTCATACCAACAGAAACAACAACTAGCTGATATCGTTACAAAACCATTGGCTGAGGATAGGTTCACATCCCTTAGAAGAGAATTAGGCTTATGTAAAATTCAGTGACACAAATCCCAAGTCCTTGATGAATGTTCCTTGTAAGCAACAACTATGGTATATCAAATGGTGATTTGTGGAAAAATAAGTTCGCTTGTTTGGAAACTTTCATTATGCGTGAGAAAATATTCTCCGCCAAGTACCCGCAGTTGGAGCCCATTAAGGGACATCCATGTTGGATAAAGGGTAAGTTTCATTTCATTAGCCAAATTACTCTGAAAACAAACAAAAAAAAATCAAAAATCATAAATCGAAAAATACCAAAACAGTTTCAATTCCATGAATGGTCTGCTGAATACATGTGTGCATATCTTGCTTGAATTGAATTGCATTGCTTAAATTTTGTGTCTTTTCATGAGCACACATCATGGGGGAGCTAGTTTAGATTAGAGGGGAGTTGTTGTGAAGGACATTACTTACGATTGATGTTCATATTCTCCTTCACAAATAATTATCATTTCACATTCCAATCTACCTCTAAACTGGCCTTCAACAAGGATCTGTCGACATCCCTTTCTTCCCTTGTCGACAGATAGGCTTCCACAGAACACAGTTCTGAACTCTGTGTGCATCTGTCGACAGTCGACCATGTATCTGTCGACAGATGCATAGGTTTGCCCTCCCCGCACAGCCCAGCCTACATTTGTCTGTGTGTAGCGGTCGACAGACACAACTTGGCTTGTCGACAGATAACACAGTAATCACAACGAGCAGAACATTCATTCATCTGTCTGTGTGTGACTGTCGACAAGCTCTTCTTAGCTGTCGATAGACACACTTCTACTTGGAATTTCAAGCCTATTCAATCAAAAATTCCTTGAGCTGGTTTCTTTAAAATGTCTAAGGTGTCTATATGGTGTTAATTCATATATGACCACATCATGTGCATAAGATATTAAAGCAATTTTCAAAAATCTTGTGATTTTTACATACTACTCATGTTGAGTCTAGGTTCTATCATTCTGGAAACATTTCACTATTTTCAAAAACTTAACACCTAACTTTCTACATAATTTACAAGTAGGCAAACATGGTTCCCTTTTTTTTAAAGGTATTATGATCATTGAGTTTAATGTCTACAATTGATGGATAATCAATCACTACATTGATCTTCGGTTATTAAAACAATACTTGGAGAAAAGCTACCTATTTCTAAACAATTTCATTCCATTAGCTTAAAATGAATTAAATTTGGAAAAATGCAGAGCAATGATGAGTTTTTGCTAAGTAACCGGGGAGTGGGCATCACAAATGTTTGCCCTCGCGTCAAAAGTTTAATTCATCAACTCTGTACAACGGTATGATGGACACTTTCACTGAGTAACTAGGGGTACGGGCACGTATAATGTCAACCCTCATGTTCACAAGTGAGAAGTCTTATTAACTACCACTTTTTCCCATTGCATAAAAGAATGGCAAATATAAAAATAATGGAATAGTGTGAAGCCTCCACTGAGTGATATTCCCATGGGTCATTGATGTTTTTGAATGTCTTGGCATTTAGATATTTCTCTCCTTGATCATTTGAACCTCAACTATGAGGATTGTGTTGTCCTACACTCTAATTAACAAAGAGAAGAGTAAAAGTGTTTCTTTTTTATATCAGTGAGTGTTTTCTTCATGCTTCAACTTCAAACTAATTAAGTATTATGTTTGAACCATAAGGATTTTGAAGTGGCCTTCTTATCTCCATGTAAATGATTGGTTTCTATTATGTATTCACCTTCTATACACCTTAAGTCATCAGTCAAAAATCATTGCTCAAGAGTTTGTTTTTTTTTAAATTCCACATCAAACATCAACAGCATACATTCTGCAGGGATCTGTCGACAGATCCAAGTTCGTCTGTCGACAGACGGCGACTGCCCTGTTTGGAAGTCCACGGGCACACCGTTTGGGGCTGATTTGGTGGGCCATTGCCTTTTAAACTTCCCCCACTTCTTTAAATAGGCATCTCGGCCCTTCCACCTCCAACACCACCCCAATCATACCCTCTTCTCCCACATACATCCCTTTCCCCTTTCTGGACGGGAAACCCTACCTCCATCCCCCTTGCTTGATATCCTTGCTCTCCCTCTTTCTCCTGCCCTTCTTCCCCTTCCTACGTCCTTGCCTCATTTTTTCCATGGCCCCCAAGGCGAAGAAGTTGGTCTCACGTCGTCGTCCCACCTCCTCCTCGCCCGGCGAAGGATCCAGGGCTCACGATTAACGCCGCCAAACACCGGGATGATCGTCTTCCAGAGTTTGTCGTACCTCCCTCGTTTCCACCTCAAATCCTATGGGTTCACGGTACATTCCAAAAGTTTGTTCCTCCACGTTATGTGGATTTCCATTCATTGGCCGATCTCTTCCCCCCCAACCTCCAACCCCTATTCGATACCCAGGGTTGGACAGTCTTTCTCTACGCTCATACAGCATACTCTCCCACTGCCGTAACTGAGTTCTTCAACAACCTAGCTCCTCCTCCGATCAGGCGTTCTCTCACCTCTGAAGGGCACTCCCTTTAAACTCACTGCTAACCTTTTTAGCACTGCCCTCCAGATTCCGAACACCGGGGTGGATATTCTTGATCATCACCCCGACGCCTCTGTCTACTATCCCCTCCTTACTCTTCAACCCTATGATAACACCAAGAATATTGCTAAGCTCAATGCCAACACTTTCCCTCCCCTCAACTGCATGACCCACCAAATCTTCACCAGTAGCAACCTGAATTTTTACGAAAAAGAAAAATTTAAATAAAGAATTTAAGACCTAGCTAAATGGATATTTAAATAGAGTATTAAATAAAACCCATTAAATGAAAAGAGTAATGGGCTTTGCTTAATAGATCTTCTGGAATTTTTGGGTCAAAAATATGATTTACAAAGGAGAATAATAGGAAAATACCCTAAATTCGTAACTAAATTGTTACCTAAATAGAAAAGGGATATTTAATGCATTAATAGGAAGTTAGGGTTGGAATTGGATTCCTAAACCTACCCCATATGAGTTAGCACGAATTTGGATCTTTTCTAAGTCTAAATAGAGATTGGAAAGCAATAGAGGAAAGGTGGATTTAGGGAAATCTCGGAATTAAGAGGAATTTGAGTAGTAGTAGGAATAGGAACTTGTGTTTACATAAATACACCTCTAAACCTCTTGGCCGACCCAAGCTCGTGCCAAGGGAATCCTGGACCAGGAGGAGAGGCCAAGGAGGAGGAGATTTTGTGGGAAGAAGAACCTTTCAAGCTCTCACACCCGCGTTCTTCAAGTTCTAGCCCTAGAAAAGGAAATCGAGTCAAGGTAGGCATTCTCACAAGCAAAAATCCTAAAATTCGTCTGTAGATTGTTCCATGCATCAGGAACAAAACCCCAAATTTCATAATTTTCCAACGAGCCATATTTTCTTCTTGAATTTAGAAGTCTACAACTCTCTTGACCCGAGAGCCCTCTTCTTAACTCTTGATCTCTATGTAGACTTGATCCCAGCTACGAAATTTTTACTGTAGATACTTCTTGTTGTTAGGGATTATTTGCCCCCAAAAAGTCTAAATTTCATTGAGCATGTTGCTCGAATTAAATCAGTCTTGCTCTCTATGTCATGTTCTGTGTTACTTGTTGTTGTTCATGCTCAAACCATGTTCAAACCATGCTCTCTCTCAGATTCTGATTTACTGGAAGTACCCTTACATGTCTAGTTAATTTGCAACTGGTTTCATGATTTTTCGTTGACTATATAATTAGTTATGATTTTCTAAACGACCCTATATCAAAAATTGAAATCCCTGGTCCCAATCCAATGTCTGGTCTGACTTCTATCAGAGTCAGGCGCAGACAACCAGAAGGCGACACCTCGATATGTCGTTTTCTGGGGCATGATTACAACAGCCTCCCTGTCGCAACCAAGAAGGCGATAGGCGAGCCGTCGCGTTCTCAGTACCCGATTTGCAAGCCCTGTCGCGACCCGTATAAGACCCTGTCGCGTTCACCCAGCCGTCGCGACAGTACCTATGTCGCGATCTGCCTACCCTGTCACAATCATCATTGGGCTATGTCGCCTTCACAGAGATTTGGTGAAAAACCCATGAAAAATATTCAGGTTATACCCCCATAAAAATATTCAGGCCTACGCCTTCTTACGGTTATACCCCAGTAAAACCCTACTTAAAAAAAGGATGCTATATTGAACGATTTAAAATACATGTTCACGACTTATCTAGCTATGATTTCTCTTACGCATGCACACACATGAACCATCCATTATGGCTGAAATCTTGCAGAAAATATCTCATTAGGTATCTGGAAATCATGCAATAAAGTATATTAATTGCCCTATTTTTAAAAGACTTGTATTTGTTTCTTGCGTTCTTTATATTCCGATATCGCGCTCCACTGTCCTAGAATTCCTCTAGAACGTCGAGCACCTTTTTTTATAACACACTTTTCTTGGCCTGTGGTGAACTCTCCCGTCGGATATTCCTTTCGCCGGACTAGTGAACTCTTGCACAAGGCCTCCGTAAGTCTCCTCTGATCATGGATTCCCACATGGTCGACGAGCCGGTTGTACCCTAATACCTATGATACCCTTTAGGGATCTATATGATCCAAACGGCTATTAGAGATTCACTCTCGTCTTAAATCATGCCGGACCTCTGGACCTGTGCATAACAAGGCCAGTGGTAGGGTCGTGAGTTCCACCTGACTTGCCAACACCAAGTGCGCGTGTTGTGCAACTGTTACTATCGCCTGATTACTCGACGTATTACGTGCAATGTCCACTAGCTCTCATCTATACTCTACTCGTTCACCTACTCACGTTCACTCCACTAACTCATCTATTCATCTAGTGCTCTTATCTATTATTGGTACTCTATATTGGCCATTGACTGATTGTCTAAAGAAAACATATAACCAATGCTTGGCCATTGACTGATTGTCTAAAGATAAACAATATAACCAATGCTTGGCAATATATAAAGGGCCCGATCTGGTCCTGGGATGTGTGCGCCCGAAAGTGCTAGTGCCCATGGGAGTTAAATGATCAGAGTGTTTGGCATTACACTCAAGTGCTATCTATCTCGACTATCTATATGACAATCAAAACACAAAACGTGCTATACTCTCTCGATGTCTAGAATGACAAACAAGTGCTATACTCGTCGTGCTATTACTATACTTGTGCTAGTTGTGCTATGGCCATCCTGCTATTCGTGCTATACTCGATATTGTGCTATTTTTGGAAACTATACTCGATCTCGTGCTATTGTGCTATCTTGTTACCTGTTGTGCTATCTCTTACTATATTTTGACTCTCTTGTACCTGCTATCTTTAGACACTCTGCCATTAAATGCATTAATATTTAAAGCCTACTTGAGCCTGAGATTTAAGTCCTACTGGGCGTTATCGCTCACCCTACGTTATTTGATGTTGTGTTCTCAGGTGAGACCGAGGATGACACATACACTCACGAGGAAGGGAATGACCAAGAGTGAAGCCAGGAGTACCCTGAGTCATTATGTTATCTTAGAGTTGTAGTTAGTTATTTCCTTCTGTTGCAATGTAATTGGGCCCTTTAGAATGGCTCTGATATTAGTGGTTGTAACTAGACATTGGAAATTTTTAATGAGAAAGATTTGCTTAGTATTATTCAGTGTGCAATGGTGATGTCTAGTATACGCTCTATACCTTTTCTTGCAACTGCCTTCGCGCTCCGATATTCCGCGTTGGGGCGTGACATCACCACTTGCATTGCGCCGAAGCATGGCAGTCGTGAACTCGTCACCAATGTTCACAAATCATTGTTCACCTTCTTCCTTGATTGTGAACCCATCAATCTTCCTCTCCTGATGCTTCGCTTGATCATCCAGTGCTTCTACCAACCCAGGAGATCCATGCCCTTCGCTTGACCATTACTTCTCTTTTGAAGTTATGGGCATTCCATTCCAGACAGTGAGTGTGTCTCACTCAACTCCCGCAATAGTTTTTATATCACTGCCGCAACACGCATGGGATACAAGCTACTGGATGGGGTCGTGACCCGGGAACTCAAGGGCAAGGAACCTGCTACTGACAAAGATGATGAAGACTCCATCGGGGATGCAGATCAAACTGCTGATGAAGAAGATGATGGAAGACTCCCAGTCAGAGCCACTAGATGCTGGGAGATGCTAGTGTTGATGTAGCTGCTCAGCCCTCCATTCGGGATTTGATAGCACAGCTACAAGTGCAGATGACACAAGGCTTCGAGAGGCTGAATGAAAGAATGGATACCTTGGACACACGCCTTGACAGACTTGCCACTGAGCGTCATGCCCACCATCAAGCTCCTGAAGATGAAGCTGCATAGATAGATTGATGTTTAGGAGTGGGTCATGTCATGTATTTTCATTTCAATCTGAATCATGTTGTTCCTTTCTTATGTTATTTCATGTATTTTCTCCTTCACTTCATGTTATTTCAGTCACACTTTTGTCATGTGAATGCTTCACCTTCCTAGGAATGAAATCACATGTTCTGTGCAAATCTCAAAGTGTGATTGTGTCTTTACTTTTGATGTTGTCAAAAGGGGAGAAGAAACCTCAATTGCATGAGCATTATTGATAATTTGTAATCATCAAAAAGGGAGAAGAATGTTGGGTTCATATTCTGGAAACTAAGTGAATTCACATTCTAAATGATAAATGATAATCAAACAATGATTTTAATGATGAATGAGTTGAATTGAGGTTTCATATGTGTCAATTAACATGATACAATATTGGTTATCTATGTCTTCATTATACCTAACTATACATGTTTTATCATGTAGGTACAAGTGCATATAACCAAGCCTTCACAAATCATGAGAAAATGATCACATGTACATTATATACATGTACCTGTCGACAGACCCAAAGGCATATGTCGATAGTTGCCACAGTTGTGATCAGACAGAAAAGTGCTATGTTCAGAAAAAAAAGCACCTGTCGACAGATGCTCAGAAACCTGTCGACAGATGTCACAGACAGAAATGCCAGAGTTCTGTGTTTTGGCAAAACTGACCTTGTCTGTCGACAAATGGATGTCGCCTGTTGACAGATGCCACAGGCCAGAACAACCTGAAATCTGTCTATTGCAAATCTGTTGCAATCTGTCGACAGACACTCAACACTTGTCGACAGAGCAGAGAATCTTCAAATACGGAAACATTCCTTCATATCCGAGATTGTGTTTTCAAGTCCCATGACTCTCCATATGAAAACACAACTATATAAGCATCCTTTTGAAGAGAATCTCGTACAGAAGCAGCCACAACCAAAAGCCCTAAAGCCAAGTCCAAGAGAAAAGAGTTGCTGTTGCTCTGCTTCAAGTCTGTAGTGCAGAGACCGAAAGATCTGTTGATCCTGCAGTAATGAAGATAGATCGTCGTGGATTCAACCTTCTCCATCAATCTAAAGCAGTCAAGTCGAAGTTTGAATTCCATCCAGACGTTCTCAAAAGAGTTCCACATCAAGATTACTCCTATACTCTGAACTCTTCCTGTTTCACAATTCTTATCATCGTGTGTGTGTTTGTGTGATTCAAGCGTCTCTTGTGTTGAGATCACGTGTGTGTGTTGTTCTGATCGTGGGTGCACATCAGAAAACACGTGTGTGTGTGTGAGTTGTAGTCACCGAACTCGCTCATAAGCAGTTTATTCTGTGTGTGTGTGTGTGCCGTGGACGTAGGATACACTTTTGTGTACTCCGAACCACGTAAATCTGCGTGTCTCGTGGTTTGATAGTTTCTACGATAGATGTTTGATAGGCACGTTGCATATTCACACGCTAGATAGGTTTCTACTTCATCTACACATAGTTTAGATCTTGATACTGTCTTGTTAATCTGTGCTTTAAGAAAAAGAACGTGATAATAGTTTTTAAGAGATAGTAATCTATTCAACCCCCCTTCTAGATTACCATATTGGGAATTCCGCAACCCTTCACTTGACTCTCTCAGAGAAATACTTTCCCCGAAATATCTCCAGGAATCCGGCCCACTCCAGTTTGCCAACATTAGGCAGGTGGGCCGATGTGGCCTTCCACCATGCTCGGGCATCCTTAGTGAATTGAAAAGTGGTCAGTACCACCTTCTCCCTGTTAGTGCATTGCATGACTTGGAAGATCATTTCTATCTATTCCTGCCAGTTCTCTGCTTCGTCCGGATCAGGGGATCCAGAGAAACGAGGAGGGTTCAAACTCCTAAAATTGAGGTGCATATCACCCGCTCATTCCTAGCAGCAGCAGCAACCTGATTTCTAGCCTAAACCACATTTTGGAAAGCATGAGTCAATCCAGCCACGGTTTCTTGCATAGCTTGCCATTGGTTGCGAGCCATTGCGGTTGTAAGAGAGTTATGAGGGTAACTGAGAAATGGATGGAACCAATTAATGTCTCTAGATACATTATAAGAGTCAGTGGGTAGAGTGTTGTTTTGTTTCTAACATTTCCCAGTCTCTACCCACCCTCACCAGGTACTGTATTTAATTTCCATGACCTAGGTTCCATAGGTATCTCCTATTCTGAGACATATATCCTATTTGGTATTCCTAGGCTCTGATACCACTAAACTGTCACGTCCCGAGAATTATGCAGCGAATATAAATATTCAAAAATAATTCGAGTCAATATCCCGAGACGTGAACAGTCGGCAAATAAGCCTCTAGCTAGCACACACTAAATGTATAAAAAAATACATCATCATAGTGCCCAAATATTGAACTCAACTAATCTTGTATTCAAATCTCAACTCAATGTATTCTAAATAGAAACTATTACAAGACTAAGACTCAATAAAAAGGAAAAGTACTTTTTATTCCTCACTTCCTACTACATGAATCTAACACTCTTAAGGCAAACTACTATAACTAGACTCGTAGTTGGACGCTCTTCACTCGGACACATTCCCATCCTCGACTTGCTCTTCCTCTTGAATGTCATAGTCACCTAGATTGGGTAAAAGTAGGGGATGAGCAAACTAGCCCAGTAGGATTTATATCTCATGTGCGGCAATGATATAAGTAATTAACATTTTAGAACTAGGTAAGCACGATGAATGTCATGATATGCATGTACGGATAAAACTCGTTAAAACATGATGAATGAACAAGCTAGATAGAGTGATCACGATAGAACAAGATCTAGAAGGATATTACAAGATAGAAGTAGCAATATATCACTTTGTACAAGCACACAAGATTTCACTTGATGTTAATAGCTGTCAAG
Source organism: Colocasia esculenta (assembly GCA_014218235.1). Lineage (NCBI taxonomy): Eukaryota > Viridiplantae > Streptophyta > Magnoliopsida > Alismatales > Araceae > Colocasia > Colocasia esculenta. The sequence goes on from JACBKR010002229.1 coordinate 35,217, forward strand.
AATGCAAGATATCACTAATTGCATTAAATGCAGGATGGCCATATCACGCAAGCTTGCAAGCACGCACGAGCACGATCATGTAACACTAATCAGTCACGTAGACACTAATGTACACCAAGAAAAGATCCATCAAGAATGTACACTAGGACATGTGTATGTGGTTATTGTATCTATCATTCAACACGACACGCACGACTCCCAGCGTAGATGCAATGCCAGTAATCATTATACCCCATGGTTAACAGTATATTTATGACTCTCCATCATTGGGGCTACATTGGAGCCCTTGGACACTCGCCGTGCCGGTCAGCATCTCACATAAATTTTAAATGTAGATACCCACAATCGTTAATAATGGCCAATGAGAGTTTCAAATGTAAGCATGTGTAATGTCATGTTCACGATGATCATGAGAACAAGTAATAAGCAAATTGAACATGTTTTCATGAGAACAATGGTCAAGAGATAAATTGGCAGCATAACGATACGATTTATACTTTAATTCAATCTTTACATTAATGGCTTTAGTCTAGATTGTAAATCACACTAACAAGAATAAGACGAGAGAGGAAGTGCCCGCTATCTCCAGGGAACTTCAATGGTAACAACCAACTCGTCGGCCATGTGGGAATCCATGGTCAGAGGAGATTTACAAGGCCTTCGAGAATAGGTCACTAGTCTACCGACACCGAACGACCGGTAGAGAGCTTCTAAATTCCAAGAAAGGGCTGCCTAGACGTGTAAGTGTGTAGTGATGTACGCGTGTCTCAATCCACAAACCATCGTTTTAAACTCGCGGAAAACACTTAACAATATGACATGGAATAAAACTATGCACTTTAACTAATCATGGTTTGCAAGATTTTAAGATAACAATTATCATTTAAACATGGTAGACCAGTAGGATGATTAAATCATAAGTAGCATGAATGATCACGTCATTACGAAAGCAATTAGAATAGTATTCGTGTAATTAAACCTTTTTAAATTGGTTTACCACTGTTAAGCCATTAAAATAACCATCATGCAATGATCAGACCTAAGACATGTGAATTACACACTAAATATTATATTTAAATAGACCTCAGCTATAGCGGTAAGATTTGCATGAAAATAAGTGGTTCATGTAAAAATCCTGAGATCGCGACGGACACTTGTAAAGGTCGCGACGGGGTCAGATCAAAACGAGGCAGAGAGATAGTGACGGGGTGCTCGTCGCATTTAGAACGTGGCGGGTTTGCTGTCGCGACAAGACCTCAAAATGCGGCCTATCAAACCGTCGCATTCACAGGGTCTGTGCCTGAATCCGACAGAGAAAGGACAGTGCTTTGGATTGCGGACCAGACTTTCCCTGTTTTGACACAGGGTTCTAAAATTAAGAACAAATGTACAGTACATGAAAAATCAAAAAAATAGTTTTAAACCAACTTAGACATGCAAGGGTGCTTCCTGTAAATCGGAATTAGAAAATAAGGATGGTTTCGACAGGCTTTAATCAAGTCAACCAACGTAAAACCAAGTGCAACCTGAAAACATAGTATCATGCAGCGACCCTCTTACCATGGTTATAACTCCCTAACTGTTGACATTTAGATAAAACATTCTACACAAGACATAACTAGGACAACTAGTAGAAAAACTTTCATGTTTTGGGTTTGCTCTAATTCAGTCTTGAATCACATGCAACATATAAAGAACGGGAACAGCCCTAACAGTGCGTGACTATGGAAAAATGCTTATAATTCAAAATCTACTCATTTAAATTCGATGAAACCAGTGGGAAACGAAATTTAACTTGATGTTCTACACATTGGTATAGGATATGTTAAGGTTGGGCCAGAGAAAAGCTATCTTCTAGGTTGAAGAAATCCCATTTTTTCAGAAAACCCGTGTTCACGCCTAATACTCCATGTATACTGCATGGAATTTGGGCATTCCACTTGGGTTAGAACGTAGACTTGACCCTCTTTCCAGGGTTATAGGCCTTTAAAGGTTTGGTTAGGTTTTGACCTACCTTTCGTCAACTTCAAGTGGACAGTTTGTGCAGGTCGCCGCAGACGAGAAGGGGAAGAAGAACGGCTTGGTGTGGACGATCTCCTGCTCCCTAGCCGCCAAGAACTCCTCCACACGACCCCAACAAGATGTAAACTCATCCCCAAGGGTTTGGTGAACAGTTTTTAAGCATCCATGGTGTTTAGGAGTCCTATTGTAACTAGGAACGAAGAGTTGCGGTTTTGACATACTAGTTTCCTATTTTGAGGATTTCTTCCTCCATTTGAGTGTGTGAGGCTTTAGGAAACCTCCCACCATAGTTAAGCATGAATTGGGTTGCCAAGAATGCAAGATCTCTTGCTAATTCAACTCTAATTACCTCTTTCTAATTTCAGCTTAATTAAAGTTGCTAATTTCTATGTATTTTCTTGCATCATTTGATTTTTGGGCCATATGTGTCCATTGGCCCAACTATTATATTGGGTCATTAATATATATATTAGAAGTCTTTCCAATATTTTTATTTAATTTATGATTGCGTCGTATTTCCGTGATAATAATTTTTCAGACTTGTTTCCTATTTTGGATAATCGGTCAAAATAACTCTTAAACCTATCCCAAATAATTTTTATTGACCCAAATTTCTTGATGGGTCATTAGAATATATTATTTGAAGTCCGTTTATGTTTTTTAATTAATTTTTTGACTCATCTAAGTACGTGTGATAATGATTTTTCGACTATTTATGAATTACGATAATAAGTCGCAAAACACTTTAAACATGGCTAATCGATTTTTCTTGGCACAAATTTCCTTGTGGAACATTTAGTAATAATGTTTGGGGTGATTTATAATTTTTACAGATTTTTCCGATGTATTTTAGGACATACGATAATGATTCGTATGTTTTAAATATTTTGATATTATGGAAATTATTTATTTCCATTTATTTGAATTTTTATATAGTTAAAATTTCCGGGGTGCTACACCGGGCGGCAGGTTTGCTCTAGTTGTTGACTCTAGTAGCACTAGGGGAAGCGGGTGATAGCGGCGTGAGTCGTTTGCAGAGCTCTCTTAGCGGAGTCTGGGACGCCGCTAGTTGGTAGCTCATACGGCGCAAATCAGCTAGTCCTTTTCTCACTGCCTCGCTCTACGTGGTTCCGGAACCATTTAGAGGGGTCAGGCGTGGGACCGTAGACTGGCCAGACTATGGCAGTTGTGGTTGTTTGTTTCCGCGTCTCACTCCGACGGGAAGTGCTAGACATGGACCGTTGGTCGAGGGTAAGGTGTGTGGCGCACCTGACCGGCTGGCTAGTGTAGTGTTCTGTAGCTAGTGTGTTTGTCCAGGCGGTGTCTACTGTCTGTGTTACAGCTGGGTTCTTGTGGTGCCCTGGATTACACAGGTTTTCTGGTTCCGCTGTGTAGCCTAGACCGACGACCATGTAGTTTCTTTCACGCTTCCGCACTTGACTCTATTTAATAGAATAGACTTTACTACTTATTTAATTATTGCACTTAGTTCTATTCTGCTGTTAGAACCAGTGGGAGATTGGTAGTCCCTACTGGGCTTCTTCGTGAAGCTCACTCCGTATTTTGTAGGTGAGACTTCACAGCAGCTCCCTCCGCGGCAGACTGAGGAGACGGGCTAGCAGTAGTCGGCGTCTCTAGTTGTAGTGTCCCCCAACAGTTGTACTTCACCCTCGGGGTATGCCCCTAAGGGATGTGTTCCTTCCTGTTTATTTCAGCACATGTACATTATTTATTTTGGGACTGTACTAGTCTGTTACTTAGTATTGGACACTTTTTGTTCACTTGTGGTGCACTTTAGTATGTTTGTTGTTATTTATTTCTGTTACATATCTTGTTAGACCGATCTGTTAGCCCTTCCAGGTCTCCGGACCCGTGGGCGGCGGTCCCGACGTTCGGATTCTTGGGGGAGCTGGGGATCCGGGCACCGCGGTCGTTACAGGGATTTCACAGGGTACAGAGACTTACGAATGTTCCGAAAGAAGGTTAGCTAGTCCAAAGGGACAGAATGCCCAATGGAGAGCTTGCCTTCATCAAAAAGGTGTGTGGAGCTTAGGATGTGAGGGAAGGAGGTTCCCCAACCAAGATGGAATGCCCTATATGCAACATATTATAATACAAATGTTCTGGACAACACGAAAGGCCGCGCTCTGTCTACAGTGATAATCGTGATAGACACAGTCGGCACGAATCAAACTGTGAATCGCGTCCAGTCACCTGGTCACAGATCTGAGAGCCCCAGAAGGCTGTCAGAGCAATGTTTGGTCCCTGTTGATGAACTGTAGACAAGAACGCGACGGATCAAGCCGTCGCAAAATAAGAAGAAAAATGCGACCGACTATATGGCCGTCGATAAAATAGTAAATAGCGACCACTATCTCGGTCGCGATTTAGAAGGCAACCAAAGAATAAATATAAAATAAAATAAATCAAAAGTATATGTACAAAAATAAACACACAAGCATGGAATTGCAAGGTATAAGCATGGAGAGCATGTAGTACACACTCTAAAAGTATGGATCAACTCATCATCATTTTTTTTTCTCCAATTTTCTTTGAGATCTACAATTGGCTAATCACTTGAAACAAGACAGGGGAGGAAAAGAAGGGGAGGCACACAGGGTACCAAGGAAAGGGTGCCACGTGGGGCATGAGGGAGTGGGTAATCAAACAAAGGCGGAAGAAGGTCCCACTGTGATCGCCAAATTGTAGATGGTGCTTTTTCATTCTTCGAACTCTGAAGCATCCCAAAGGAAAATAATGAGAAATTGTAGAGGAAGAGAGATGGAGCACAACTCCTAGATGGAAAGGTGATCGCCAAAACACGAGGGTGTCGAAGGAGTATAAATGAATAAAATAAAAGGGAGTGATCATGGAATACCTTTAAGTAGAGAGATTGCGTGGAGAGATTATTGGTCTGCTTCTTCTTCTACGAGAACGGTCGGCCATGGTAGAAGGCTTTTCCTTGATGATTACCCTTAAAAGAAACACATAAAAAGAGGATTAGCCAAGAACACGTAGTATTCAACTCTTAAAAAAATGAAATAGCATGAAGAACATGGAGAAGAACACACCTTCTGTAGCTTTTAAAACCCCTAGAAAATATGGGTGTGTGTGTGTATGCATGCATGAACATGTGTGTGTGTTGTGTGGAGTATTGATTAAATGAAAATAATAAGCAAAGGGAGAGATACTCTCGTGGGAGCTATGGAGGAGGTTATGGAAAAAAACAAGTGAATAGACAAAAGAAGGAGGAGGTGGTGCTTCACCTTTGTGATGGTGTAGGATGGCTGCTGAAGAAGATGTAGAAGCTTGAATGGAGGGAGAGGAGGCACTGAAGAGCTGCTCCTGTTGCTGGTTCAGAGGTGGAGTGGAGAGGGCGGCGCGGCGAGGCGGAAGTTCATTAAAGCTTCGCCTTGGATTTGCTCTCTCACAATTCACTAAATGTAGTGGTTCTCTAGGGAGGCTCCTACCTTTGGAACGATGGGACATAGGCTATATATAGGAGGAGGGGTGCAATGTCCGAGGTGGACAATAAATGAATTTTGCAATGGACACATTGGTCGCCTTAAAGTTGAATCGCAACGACATGAGTGGATGTGTTAATGGATTTTCAAATATAATCGGATTCTGACCGAATATGAATTTGAATAGCGACGGGAATGACCGACGCATATATGAATTTGTTAATTATGTTTATGGAAACTTGCCAAAAGTCAAATATAGAAAGTTGAATCGCAAACATGTTTCATGTAAAGGCAACAAGTATTTCCAAAAATGAAATAAGGAAATTACTAAAAAATATGGAAGTTGTAAATCACGAAGGTTTGACCCAATGCGTTTTGTTTACTCTTCATCAATCGATATGAAAAGCGGCGGTCATAACTGTCGTAAATAAGTCAGTCGATGTTCATTGCAACAGTTTGACCTGAAGCATTTTGTTTGTTCTCCATCAGCTGATGTGAAACGTGATCATTGTGTCCATCGCGATTTAAGAATTTCTGCCCGAACCCCCAGAAGACTAGAAAAATAAAGGGGAAGCACCAAGAAATGGGGGGAGATGG
>JACBKR010002230.1:0-36233 GCA_014218235.1 Colocasia esculenta
TGATATGGTTGTTGCTGCTGCTGGGTCCCTCTACCATAACCATACCCTCAAGATGGGCAATTCCTAAGTAGATGCTCTGGCTGACCACAAGTGTAACACCTAAAATCTGGAAAGGCCGCTGGCTGACCTGCGGTACTGTAGCACCCCGGAAATTTTAATTACATAAGGATTTAATTAAATGGAAATAAATAATTTCCATAATAATAGATTATTTAAATATACGTACCATTATCGTATGTGCTAAAACACAACGGAAAATTCCGTAAAAATTATAAATCAACCCCCACACATTATTCCTAAATGTTCCACAAAGAAATTATGCCAAGAAAAATCGGATTAGCCAAGTTTAAAGTGTTTCACGACTTATTATCGTAATTCATGAATAAGTCGAAAATCATTATCACACGTACTTGGATGAGCCGGAAAATTAAATAAAAATCATATATGGACTTCAAATAATATCCTCTAATCAGAAATTTGGGTCAAGAAAAATTGTTTGGGCTGGGTTTAAGAATTAGTGTGACCAATTATCCAAATTAGGAAACAAGTCGGAAAATCATTAACACGAAAACACGATGCAACTATAAATTTAATAAAAAGGTTGGGGAGACTTCCAACATTATATATTGATGACCCATTATCATAATTGGGACATTGGACCTCATATGACCCAAAAATCAAATGAAGCAAGAAAATGCATGGAAATTCGTAACCATAAATAAGTTGAAATTAGAAAGTGGTAATTAGGGTTTAATTGGGATGCAATCATGCATTCTTGGCAACCCAAATTCGTGCCTACCCACCCATGGAGGTTGCTTGATGGCCAAGACTCTCTAATGGAGGGAGAGATCTTCAAATTATGGAAAGACACAAGCCAATCCCGCAACCCTTCTTTCCTTGTTGCATTAGGACTCCTAAAACCCATAGATGCTTAAATACTCTTCACCCAAACCCTAGGGATGAGTTTAGAACTTGTTGGGGTCGTGTGGAAGAGCTCTTGGTGGCTGAGGAGCTGTGGAACGACCACAAGAAGCTCATCTTCTTCCCCGTTGCGTCTGCTGCGACCTGCACAGACAGTCATATTGAAGTCGACCAAAGGTAGGTCAAACCTAAACCAAACCCTGCAAGGCATATACCCCTGGAAAGAGGGTCAAGTCTACGTTCTAACTCAGAGTGGAATGCCCAAATTCCATGCAGTATACACGGAGCAGTAAGCGTTCTCCTCCAAGTGGTCTGAACTCGGGTTTCTAGAAAAATGAGACTTCTTCAACCCAGAAGGTAGGTTTTCTCGGGCCAAACCTTAAACATATCCTATACAATGTGTATAACATCAAGTTAACTTTCATTTACCACTGGTTCATCAAATTTCATTGAGTAGATTTGGAACTATAAGCGTTTTTCCAAAGTCGCGCATTGTCAGGGTTTTTTTTCCGTTCTTTATTTGTTGCATGCGATTTGAGACTGAATTAGAGCAAACCCCCACATGAAAGTTTTCCTACTAGTTGTCCTCGTGATGTCTTGTGTTGAACGTTCTATCTAAAGGTCAATATTAGAGAGTTATAAGCATGGTAAGAGGGTGGCTGCATGAAACTTCGTTTCAGATTTGCACTGGTTTTACGTTTGTGTTTGATGTGAATAAAGCCTGTCAAAAACCATCCTTGTTTTCTATTCCTATTTACTGTGTAAGACCCTAGCATGTCTAGGTTAGTTTTAAAACTAGTTCTTATTTTTCATGCATGGTGCAATTTGTTCTCTATTTTTGAAGCACCCTGTGTCAATATAAGGTAGTTTGGACCGCAATCCAATGCCCTGACCTTTTCCCGTTGTACTTGGCATGGACCCTGTGAACGCGATGGATCAATAGGCCGCGTTCACAAGGCCATCGCGACAGAGTGCACTGTCGCGATCTGATTGCGACAGGACATGTCGGTCGCGATCTGCTCCAGAACCTATCGCGTTCCCTTCATACCTTGTCGCGATCTGCCCGCGTGTTCTATCATGCCTGTCGCGACCTGTGATGACCAAACTCTCCATATAAATTAATTCACTTATTATATATTAATTTTGATGATAACCAAAACCATTACTAATGAATTCCTGAGCCTGAGGACATGAAATAAAAGTAAAAGAAAGTTCAAGACAATCAGGTAAGACTCTCACTACACAATCTTTCCAAAGTCATCACATCGACTTCTTCATACTTCATACTTCAAAAAGACTCTATTGATAATCAGAACGATTCCTTATAAGTTCATATCAATTTCAATAGTCATCATAACAATTTCACAAGTATTATGATCGATTTCTTTCTGACGAAAAGTCGTGATGTTCAAAATAAATCGATACCGTAACGATTTGTAAAGATCTCATAACGATTTGTAAGACATCGCAACGATTTCTTTGGAAAGCGCGACGACCTGACCGTCGCACAATTCTATAAGACATCACAACGATTTCTTTTGAAAGCATAACGACTTGTCTGTTGTAACGATTTCTTAAGTTCTCGTAACGATTCTTTAGAACTCACAACGACTTTCTCGCCATAACGATTTCTTAAGTTCTCGTAACAATTTTTAGAACTCACAACGACTTTCTAGCGTAACGATTTCTTAAGTACTCGTAACGATTCTTAGAACTCACAACGACTTTTAGCCGTAACATTCTTAAGTTCTTGTAACGACTCTTTAGAACTCCAAGCTTTCTAGCCGTACGATTTCTTAAGTTCTCGACGATTTCTTTAGAACTCACAACGACTTTCTAGTCGTAACGATTTTCTAAGTTCTCGTAACGATTTCTTTAGAACTCACAACGACACTTTCTAGCAGTAATGATTCTTTAGAACTCACAACGACTCTCTAACCGTAACGACTCTCTTCAGTTCTCGTAACGGTTTCTTCAGTTCTCGTAACGATTCTTTAGACCTCGTAACGATTTGATTGTCGAAACGATTTCTTTAGAACTCAAAACGATTTTGCTTGGTACAACGATTGTTAAGAGTTCATATAGATTTCTTGATGATAACGACTTGTATTACTCACAACGATTTCTGTATTGTCATAACAACCTGCTTACCAGTAACGATTTATATAAGTTAAAGGCATCGGGCTTGTTCATATTCCAATCACCATTTGAGATAATCAGTATCATACTCTTAATATACGTTGAATAGTCACAAGTTATATCTCGTCTATGTGACTGCTACACATTCAATGCTCTGAACGTATCTCCCATGCATGCAGACAATATCTTTACTTTTATACTACTCTGTCTACGTCCTTTCTAGACAGAATGGAGCTTGCTATATATTGCAATATATGTTCCAACTGCAACTAACAATCGACGACAGTCCTAGCTATCCTCTATTTTATTGTTGATATGCTCGCAGATATCTGACAAGACTTGTCTGTACAACGTTGGACACAAGATACAAGATATTAAAATGTTTCTCTGACGTGTACTAAGGGATAAAGGGCTGAAGATCAGAAGCTTCCTTGCAGACCTGTCTAACGTTCACCAGGATGAGAGACAACGAATCTTTAACGTTCAAATTTCAAGCAGAAGCTTAAATACAAGACTCAAGACTGAGAAGAAAACTACTACACCTTTCGAAGCAATATCATTCTGAAAGAAAGAATCTCCAATCCTTCAAGTCTTCAGTGATAAAACAAGAGCGAAGCATTCCGTTCCAATCATTAGCTCTTTAGCTCTCAGTGTTCTGAAGAAATTTCTTGGAGAGCCAGTGTAGTCTTTGGAGAGAAACCAGTGTTAAAATTCCTTCTCTCTCGAGGCTTGTTTGCTTCAGATTGTATCTATTTAAGCTAGTTCCTGAAGCTTGTTCTATACTTTTTATTGGTTGTTTCCCTTCTGGGTGAAGGAAGACCTGGTGGTTTCCAGGGTGATGTTTTCTCTTCTGGGTGAAGGAAGACATGTGGTGTTTCCAGGTGGTTGTTTTCCCTTCAGGTTGAAGGAAGACCAGTTGAGGCTGGGTGTAAGGATCCTGAGGGGGATAGTACCCTTGATAGTGAAATCCTGAGAGATTGCTCAGGGACTGGACGTAGGTCTCCTGTGGAGAGGAGTTCCGAACCAGGATAAAAATCCTTGTGTCTCGTGGTTGTTGTTTTTAGTGTGTTGCTGTCTCATTTTCTCTAACTCTAACCTTCGTTAAGTTGTTGTGTATTCTTTTAGTGAACAGGTATTAATCAAAGAAAATTTTTTTAAATACCCATACCCCCCCCCCCCCTCTGGGCTAGCTAGCTGGGCAACAAGTGGTATCAGAGCTAGTCTCTTCGACAAAGAGAAGATCCAACGATCTAACGAGCAAAGATCAATGGCAGCCCAAGGCAACTTCGAAGGTCAGTCAGTCAACATACCTCCTTTGTTCGATGGTGAAGATTATTCGTATTGGAAGACCAGGATGGAATACTTTCTACAAAGGCCACGACTATCAAATCTGGTCGATAGTAGAAGAAGGTGACTGGTCATCACAAAGAAAAAGCACAAGGATAGACGAAGACAGAAAGAAAATTCCTTGAACTGTTAAAGCGAAGAGCATTCTAGTTGTGCTCTAAGCAAGAAGGAGTTCAACAGAGTCTCAGCTGCAAATCCTCCATGGAAATGTGGGAAAAGCTAAGGATTACATATGAAGGTACAGACAAAGTAAGGAGACAAGAATCTACATTCTTGTCACTCAGTATGAGAGATTTCAGATGCAGACAGGTGAGTCAATCACCCAGATGTTCAGTCGATTCACTGACATCACCAACGGTTTAGCCAGTCTAGGAAAGTCCTATGAGATTGCAGATATGGTAAGGAAGATTCTCAGATTCTTGCCTTCTTCATGGACACCAAAGGTCACAGCTATTGAAGAAGCAAATGACCTTAAAAGAATGTCAGTAGAAAAGCTCATCGGGTCGCTCATGGCCATGAGATCAACATGGAAAGGTAGGAGGAATCATCTAGCAGAAAGAAGCACTCCAATGCCTTGAAAGCAGAAGAAGAATCATCAGAGGCAAGTTCTAGTGCGAGTGATGTAGACACGAAAATGAAGAAGCAATGCTCTCTAAAAGATTGCAGCGCATCCTGGCCAAGAAGAAAAAGTTTCAATCCGGCAGAAGGTACTTTAAGAAAAATAAGGATTCCAAAAGATCAGATGGCAGAAATGAAGAAGGAAGGAGACCATCTGTTATGAATGCAAGAAGCCTGGACATATCAAGGCAGATTGTCCAATGCTAAAGAAGAATGATCACAAGAAGAAGGACAGCTCCAAGAAGTTCATAAGATACAAGAAAAAGGCAATGGCAGCTGCTTGGGGAGAACAGCAGTGACTCAGACAGTAAGTCAAGCTCAAGCAGTGATAGAGAAGAAGCCAACCTGGCTCTCATGGCCAACATCGAAGAAAAGGTAACTTCTGACTCTTCTTTGATTCCTGTAACGATTCAGATTCTGATAATTTAGAAAGTGCATTTAATGAACTTTATGATAAATATAAAGAAGTATCCAAATTACTTAAAGTCAATAAGAAAAATGTAATCTGTTTAGAAAACACTAATTCAGATCTAAAACAGAAAATGAAGAATTAGAAAACAAATAACTGAACTTAAAAGAAGAAATAAAATTGTTATGTGAAGACCTAAAAGCTAAGAATGAAAACAAAAACACAATTGGAAAAACAGGAAAGCACAGATGAATTAAGGAAAGAATTTAAAAACTAATGAAGAAGAAAATAATAAACTATCAAGCACACTAGAGAAAATTTACTAATGGTAAAAACTCTTAATATTAAAAGGTGCTAGAGAGCAGGTAAGAAGAAAAATGAGTTAGGATATACACCCCAGATAATGAAGAAACCATAGTCTACCCTAAAACATATCCAACACCAAAGTTTATACCTGAACAAAATATAGCATAAAGCTGAGTTCAGTATATAGAAAAGGTAACAAAATTGTCCTGCTGTGATCACTGCAACAGGTAGGACATATTTTAACTACATGCCCACAAGACATAAGAAGTGGATAATAAAAAGTAAAAACAATGATACTGACCCATCAGGACCCAAAGAACTTGGGTACCTAAAACTTAATGTTTAAATTTCAGGGAAATTCAAGAGCATCAAATGGTATTTAGATAGTGGATGCTCAAGGCACATGTCAGGCAACCAGAAGCTTTCGTAAATCTCAAGCTAAAAAAGGAACAGTCACCTATGAGGATAATGGAAAAGGCACAGTGATAGGAAGTGGTCCGTGAACATCAAGGAAAATCAGTTATTGAAGATGTAATGCTGGTCAAAGGATTAAAGCACATCTCATAAGCATTAGCCAGTTGTGTGACAAAGGCCATAGATTCAGTTCCAAGAATCAAAGTGCAGTATATTAAAAGATGGAGCAGTCATTTGAAGCTTATAGAGAAAGAAATTTGTATGTCTCTATCTCGAGGAACTCAGGATCAAGATGTCTGTTTGGCAGCCAGCAAGGTCAATCAACAGAGCTGTGGCACAGAAGACTGGGCCACTACAGCTTGGATGGATTGAACAAGCTCGAAGAGAAAAATAGTGGAAGGATTGCCAAAGATCAACTCAAAAATGGATAGCATCTACAGACCTTGTGCAAGAGGAAAGCACACCAAGAGCTCTTTCAAATCAAAGACAGTGGTGACCACCTCAAAGCCATTAGAATTACTTCATATGGATCTATTTGGGCCAATGAGGACTACCAGTCTCAGAGGAAAGAATTATGGATTTGTCATAGTTGATGATTACTCAAGATTTACTTGGGTATCCTTTCTAGAGCACAAAGATGACACTTTTGATAATTTTGTCAGCTTCATCAAGAAAGTTCAGAAAGATCAGAAGTTCACCATTATCTCTATCCGATCAGATCATGGTGGTGAGTTTCAGAATGAAAGGTTTGTAAAGTTCTGTAATGATCAAGGAATTGAGCACAACTTCTCAGCACCAAGGACACCTCAACAGAAGGAATTGCTGAGAGGAAAAATAGAACTCTTTTGGATATGGCAAGAACCATGTTATCAGAATATGATTTGCCAAGATATTTTTGGGCCGAAGCCATCAACACTGCAAGCTATATCATTAATAGGGTAATGATCAGGCCAATTCTGAAGAAGACTGCTTATGAACTCTACAAGGAAAGAAACCAAAGATCAGTCACTTCAAAATATTTGGATGTCCTTGTTTCATCCACAACAATGGAAAAAGGGACATTGGTAAGTTAGATGCCAAATCAGATGAAGGCATCTTTATGGGGTACACTCTAAACCCAAAGGTTATAGAGTTTTCAATAAACGCTCATTATTAATTGAACAATTTGTGCATGTTATTTTTGATGAATCTAACCCCTCCTTGAAAAAGGAAGAAATTAGTGACATGATGATGCAGATGACCTGTCCGAAAAATTAAAGAATACCTTAATTAAGGACAAGGAAGATCCACCTCTGGAAGAACTGCAGCAGACTGAAATTCAACATGGAAATCTTACAAAAGAATGGAGACATCAGAAAGATCACCCTCCTGAGAACATTATTGGTGATCCATCCGTAGGGGTAAGAACAAGAGGTAATGTAATCCCTTGTGATTATTTAGCCTTTGTTTCTCAAATAGAGCCTAAGGCAGTCAATGAAGCTTTAACTGATAAATCTTGGATAACAGCCATGCAGGTTGAACTAAATCAGTTCAAGAGAAACCAAGTATGGTCACTTGTTCCTAGACCATCCAATCATTCAGTATTGGCACCAAGTGGGTGTTCAGAAATAAACTGGATGAGTCTGGAGTAATCTTAAGGAACAAGGCCAGACTGGTAGCTCAAGGCTATTCCCAAGAGGAAGGCATAGATTTCGATGAAACCTATACTCCTGTGACTAGACTTGAGGCTATTAGGATTTTACTTGCTTATGCATCTGCATTAGATTTAAAATTATTTCAAATGGATGTCAAATCAGCCTTTTTAAATGGATTTATCAAAGAGGAAGTGTATGTTGAACAACCTCTAGGTTTTGATGACACCGAATTTCCAAATCATGTATTTAAACTCCATAAGGCTCTATATGGTTTAAAGCAAGCACCTAGAGCCTGGTATGAGAGGCTCAGTACTTTCTTATTAGATCATGGTTTCACTAGAGGTCAAGTGGATAGTACATTATTTATAAAATCTAAAGTCAAGCATATACTTCTTGTACAAATATATGTAGATGATATTATTTTTGGATCTACTGATGAGTCTCTTTGCAAGTACTTTGAAAAGCTTATGCAGGGAGAATTTGAAATGAGTATGATGGGAGAGCTAAACTACTTCCTTGATTACAAATCAAGCAAGGAAAGGAAGGCACCCACATCTGTCAAGCCAAGTACACTAAAGAGCTATTAAAGAAATTTGGTTTTGAAGGTGCAAAGCCACTGTCAACGCCAATGAGCACATCAACTAGAATGACAGTGATCAACATGGTAAAAAGGTAGATCAAAAGAACTATAGAGGCATGATAGGGTCATTACTTTACTTAACAGCAAGTAGACCAGACATTTTATTCAGTGTATGCATGTGTGCTAGATATCAAGCAGACCCTAGAGAGTCTCATTTATTTCTGTAAAAAGAATATTCAGATATTTAGCTAGACTCATGATTTATGTCTTTGGTATCCAAAGTCTTGTGAAATAAATTTAGTAGGATATTCTGATGCTGATTATGTTGGATGCAAAGTAGATAGAAAGAGCACCAGTGGTTGTTGTAGTTTCTTGCAGGATGTCTGATATCTTGGTCATCCAAGAAATAAAACTCAGTAGCTCTATCAACAGCTGAGGCAGAATATGTTGCTGCTGGAAGTTGCTGTACACAACTCCTATGGATAAAGCAACAACTTGAGGATTTCGGCATTCATATCAAGTCAATTCCACTATTGTGTGATAATACAAGTGCCATCAACCTCACCAAGAATCCAGTGCAACACTCAAGGACTAAACACATTGAGGTTAGATATCATTTCATTCGAGATCATGTAGCTAATGGTAATTTAGAAATTTCTTTTATAGATACAAATAGTCAACTGGCAGACATCTTCACAAAAGCCCTACCTGAAGAGAGATTTACATCTCTTAGAAGGGAATTAGGGATGTGCAATTTGTGAAAAGATTTCTGCATTTAAATTGGCACATAAAAACTTTCAGATTAAAACGAATTTTCTCTCTCTTTAAAAATAAGCAAATCTCAATTTATCTACATTCTTTGACCGCTGCTGTGTTGAAATCAGTTTGACTCGTCAAATCCTTTTGTCGCTTTCTACCATTACCGCCTTTTGCGCTTCATTTTTCGATAAAGTATTTCTTAATTATCAAATCGTTCTGGGAACGACTCATCTTCCACCTTTACCCTTTCTCTTTATCTGTTCGCCCAAAGCCGATGCCCTAACGATTCAGCATCGACTCTCTGCAAGATTTGAAGCTTTCTCTTCTTCCCGCGAAGAATCCCTAGAGGGCTTCCATCTCTTCCATCATCTCCCTTCTCTAGAACCGTTTTTCTCTCTCTACCCATGGCCGCTCCGATGATCTCCGAAGTGTAGGGGCTACAGTGCTGAGTTTTTGTCCCCAAAGGAGCAGGAAAGGTTTACCTTCGTCAAGACGAAGATTTGCGGAAACAAGGTAGTGGATGTTCAGAATCTAGAGAAGAATGGCATGGGCAGCTTAGTAGAAGCCATGAGAAGGATGCAGTGGATGGATGTTGCTACCTTCACCGAGGTAAGCTATCCGGACCTGGTGAAACATTTTTCGTGTGTTTGAAGTCAGAGGCAGATGGGTCCCTTGTCTCCTCAGTAAGGGCATCCAAATCAAGGTAGACCATGAGTTATTGCACACGTTGTTTGGAGTGAAGACATCTGGACATAGTGGGGTTCACTCCGTGAACGATGAAGCAAAGGTCTTGGCATTATAGGTCCAGGTTTCAGGCTGAAAGACGGAAAATTAGATATCAATCAAATGTCTGCATTCAACCGTCTACTCCATTTCATTATCTGCCAAATTATGGTTCCGCGGAGTGCTACTTTTTCATCTTGCACTAGGGCAGATTCAGATATGATGTTCTGGGTAATCCAGAATAGGAAATTAACCTGGCCGCAGTCATGTTGGAGAGAATGAAGTTTGCTAGTGCTCAAATCTGGGATACAAAGAGCAAATTGAATGTATCCTTGCCCTACGCTCATCTCCTAACCAATATTTTCAAGCATTTTGGAGTTGATGTATCTGGAGCAGTTGTGGAAAAGATGGGCCAGTCTATAAGGTCCAGGAATTTAAAGAAAAGTGGCTTTTCAGTGCAGAATGGGATATGGACCAAGCCTCTGTGGCAGAGGGAGAAGCCATTATCGGCGATGTTCCAGAAATTCAAGAAGAAGCATAGATCCTCCAGCAGAGTTAGAGGTCAGATCAGCAGCAGTAGAGCAAGCAGCAGCAGATCCAGCAGTGGCAGATCAAGCAGAGATTTCCAGTTCACCCCTCTTGGAGGTTGAATCTCATCCTCCAGAAATTCAAATGGAAGAAGCTGCAGAGGTGTGGCAGATCCTTTGCCCACCTCCCTTGTTGCCTCTATTTAAGAGAGGTTTTAGATTCCCTTCCCTCCTCCTCAGTACTTCAAAAGCAGGTGGGCTTGATGAAGAAGAAGCTATGGCACCAGGCCATACAGAAATTTTGACTGAATCAGTTGTTAATGTTGAGGTGCAAGCAGCACTCAACAAGAAGTGTTTGTGGAAGTAGCTCCTAGCCAAGGGGAGCAAAGTGCTAAAGAGCCTGAGTTGTCAGAATCCGCGGCAGAAGGTCACATTCAGCAGATTGTTTTGGAGAAGCTCCTGCCCAGGGGAGCAAGAAAATGTTGATCTCAATGCTCCTATTCAGGGGGAGCAAGTTGGCATGAGGAACCATTGATAGAGAATGCTCCTGAGGCAGATGCACCATCTCAGAAATCACCTCCTGCCAGCGTTCCTGTAAGTGAAGGCCCAAGTTCAGGCCATGTTAATATTGAGGAGCCTGTCACTCAGCAGAGCAAACAAAAAGAGTGGTTCACAGAAAGCAAGAAAGAGCCACAGAAAAGTAAATCTGAAGCCAGTTATGGAATTGTTGTATGCTCAAGGAGATATTTTATCATCAGTTCAGACCAGTGTGCAAGGGATACTTGCTAGTCAAGCTTCGATCTCTTCAGAGCTATCTTCAGTCCGAAATGCAATGAAGTGGTTCAATAAGGAAATGTCTGATATGAAGTCCATGATTGCAAATCTTTCAAAGTCAAGTGGAGTTTCTCCTGCAGCTACTCAGAGTAGATCAGCAGCTGTTCCTCGGCCACCAAGGCCTCCAGCTCAAGAGTCTCGGCCAGCAGGGCCTTCAGCTCAAGCATCAGGGCCACCAGGGCCATCAGTGCCAGCATTAGGGCCATCTGGGCCGTCTGCAGTTGTCAGAAAGGGTCATGCAAAAAGGAAAGAGCCCATTGTAGCCACTAAGGCCCCTGACACTTCTACTCTTGCAACTCCAACCCTGTCCTCACCCACATCTCCTTCTACAGCCCCTCCAGCACCACGAACTGTAAAACATCCTATGCCTCGCACCCAACCATCTTCCTCTCTCATTTCATCTCAACCTTCTTTCTCTCCCACTCCCTCTCACACCTCAGCTCCATCATCATTCTCACCTTCTTCTCCTCTCACTCAAACCACTCCCGTTCACCCATCTACATCCTTTAATCCCAACATCTCTTCTATCCTCCTACTCCTCCTTCCTCTGTCACCTTCCTTTCGGAAAAACCTCTACTTCTTGGTGTCTTTGACACCAATATTCCGGATGATTTTGAGAGAAATACCCTCATCACCATTCTCTTCACTGCCACTCATATCCACAGGACTGATCCTCCCAGTCCTGCCAAGAAAAAGAGGAAACATTCTCCTCTGTCAGCATCCCCTCCTCACCATTATTTCCTCCTCTTTGGTACTCTCTTACTCTCGAACCTCATAGAAGACCTATCTATAGGGAATACCTTCAAAAGTGCTTCCTCTCCATCGTCTATGGTATTCCTTTCTCAATCTCTCGGAGCATCTAAACACTGTTCTTCCTTTTACCCAGCTGTCCCACCCTCAAAATCCAAAATCCTTGAGGGCACTGAGTTCAAGACTGAAGATCAGTGGGCCAATGTCAAGGGCAACAAGGCTCAGTACACCAGTACTTGACTGCCAGGGCAGAATCCCTTACCCATCGAGCTCACCCACTCACTCTTTCTGAGTGGTTCACTCTTCAACATAAGACTCTTGGGGACCCTTCATTCTGAAAGAGATTAGAATTGCCAAGAACTTCCAGCTGTACAGTGATTTCTGCTTTGAACAAGCTGCCTGAAGTCCAGTTCTACCAGTTCATTCAGCCATAGTGATGCTGAGATCAGAACAACCACTAAATCTTCCCCTCACAGTGGATTTTGCCGTTCTGAAAGTTGACTCTCCAGTTCTTCTGCCAAAGCTACACTCCTTAGTGTTTGACTCAGATGCAGGCTCCCATGCCTTTGATATGTTTGCTAAGCAGATGGGCAGAATGTCAGCTAAGCAGGGTAGAATGCCTTCCTTTTTGCGGTTTATCTTCAGAGAATACCACTCTAGCCGCATTTCCTCTCAAGTTTTGGCTCCACTCATCTCTGAGTGTGAGCGGCTTTCTCCCACCATATGGGAAACGCTCTACAAGGAACCCCATCTTCAGTTGCAAGCCATCAACAGTTCCTTGGTCCGTCAAGCTAAACCCATTCTATCAGCCGAAGCCTTCATGGATCTCAACTCCATAAATCCCATTCAAGAGATCTATGTTCAGTGGGCAGCCAGATATACTGCCTTTTATGCTCTGAAGCAGGACCTGCTTGATCAGAAGATTTTCTATCCAATCTCTCTGGATAGATTTCTCCATCGTGCCAGCTTTGGAAAGAGCACCTACTTCCGATTCATCTTGGATAAAGATCAGTATGAAGAATTCCTGGAAGAACAGCGATAGCTTTACCTTCAGAGGATCTCTCCAGCCATGGGTGCTTCCTTCTCAGTTGTTCTGGTGTTTTCCGCCAGACTTTTGAAGACATAGAGATTAAGGCATGGACTCACTACAAGAAAATGCGCTATTTTCGACGGACTGAATCCGTCGGAAATCCGTCGGAAAAGGAGCCTTCCGACCGCTTTCCGTCCAAAGCTCGTCGGAAACTTTCCGTCGGAAATACTTGGTCAGCAATTTCCGACGGATGACAATTCCGTCGGAATTCGGTCGAAACCTCCGACAGATATAATCCGACGGTAAGGCCGTCAGTATTTTCCGACGGAATTGCCGACGGTGTTTAGCTGTCGGTAATTTATCCTTTCCGACGGATACGTATACGTCGGTAAACCGTCAGTATTTTCCGACGGAATTCCCGACGGTATTTAGCCGTTGGTAATTTATCCGTTCCGACGGATACATATCCGTCGGCCAATCCGTCAGTACTTTCCGAAGGTATTACCGACAGTATTTTCCGTCGGTAATTTATACATTCCGACGGATACTTATCCGTTGGAAAATCCGTCGAAAAATACACACAATTTTTTTTTTAAATAGGCAAATAAGAATGATTTGTCAACATTGCTACAATGTCAAACCTGCTACAATATTCATAAATTTAACAAATACTACAATCAACATAAAATCATAAAATACAATAAATATAAAATCATATAGAATAATGAATACAAAAATCAACATAGATCTGCTGGATCGTCTGCTGTCCCTGCCTCGTCATCGTCTGGAGCTGGATCCTATATTAAACCAAATTAAAATGAGAAAAATTAATATAATAAAGACATATAGTATTTTCAAAAATAAAATTAAAACATGTGATTATTTCTCAAGCTTAATACAATACTATTTTTAGATCCATCATTTTCGCCTTGGGTATTTTAGATCCGTCCTTTGAATGCCCAACCCAATCCGAAGATCCAAATTGGATTCCCTCAGTTTCCACACGTCACTTTAACCCACCCGGTCGTGTCGGAGAAAACGGCACGTCGATCGGATCCCTATTTGGGATTTTAGACCCCCGGGTTGCGTCTTTTAACCATTTATATATGCTTGGCCGTGTTTTTAGATCCGTCCTTTGAATGCCCAACCCAATCCGAAGATCCAAATTGGATTCCGTCAGTTCCCACACGTCACTTTAACCCACCCGGTCGTGTCGGAGAAAACGGCACGTCGATCGGATCCCTATTTGGGATTTTAGACCCCCGGGTTGCGTCTTTTAACCATTTATATATGCTTGGCCGTGTTTTTAGATCCGTCCTTTGAATGCCCAACCCAATCCGGTGATCCAAATTGGATTCCGTCAGTTTCTATACGTCACTTTAACCCACCCGGTCGTGTCGGAGAAAACGGCACGTCAATTGGATCCCTATTTGAGATTTGGACCCCCGGTTGCGTGGTTTAACCATTTATATATGGTTGACCGTGTTTTTAGATCCGTCCTTTGAATGTCCAACCCAATCCGGGGATCCAAATTAGATTCCGTCAGTTTCTACACGTCACTTTAACCCACCCGGTCGTGTCGGAGAAAACGGCACGTCAATTGGATCCCTATTTGGATTTTGGACCCCCGGGTTGCGTGTTTTAACCTATATATGGTTGACCGTGTTTTTAGATCCGTCCTTTGAATGTCCAACCCATCCGGGGATCTAAATTGGATTCCGTCAGTTTCTACACGTCACTTTAACCCATCCGGTCGTGTCGGAGAAAACGGCACGTCGATTGGATCCCTATTTGGATTTTGGACCCCCGGGTTGTGTGTTTTAACCATTTATATATGGTTGACCGTGTTTTTAGATCCGTCCTTTGAATGTCAACAACCCAATCCGGGGATCCAAATTGGATTCCGTCAGTTTCTACACGTCACTTTAACCCACCCGGTCGTATCGGAGAAAACAGCACGTCGATTGGATCCCTATTTGGGATTTTGGACCCCCGGTTGTGTGTTTTAACCATTTATATATGGTTGATCGTGTTTTTAGATCCGTCCTTTGAATGTCCAACCCAATCCGGGGATCCAAATTAGATTCTGTCAGTTTCTACACGTCACTTTAACCCACCCGGTCGTGTCGGAGAAAACGGCACGTCGATTGGATCCTATTTGGGATTTTGGACCCCCGGGTTGTGTGTTTTAACCTTTTATATATACTTGTCTGTTTTTAGATCCGTTAATTGAATGCCAACCCAATCCGGGGATCCAAATTGGATTCCGTCAGTTTGTACATGTCACTTTAACCCACCCAGTCGTGTCAGAGAAAACGACACGTCGATTGGATCCCTATTTAGGATTTTAGACCCCCGGGTTGCGTGTTTTAACCATTTATATATGGTTGACCGTGTTTTTAGATCTGTCCTTTGAATGTCCAACCCAATCCGGGGATCCAAATTGGATTCCTTCAGTTTCTACACGTCACTTTAACCCACCCGTCGTGTCGAAGAAAACGGCACGTCGATTGGATCCCTATTTGGGATTTTGGACCCCCGGTTGTGTGTTTTAACCTTTTATATATACTTGTCTGTTTTTAGATCCGTCAATTGAATGCCCAACCCAATCCGGGGATCCAAATTGGATTCCGTCAGTTTCTACACGTCACTTTAACCCACCCGGTCGTGTCGGAGAAAACGCACCTCGATTGGATCCCTATTTGGGATTTTGGATCCCCGGGTTGTGTGTTTTAACCTTTTATATATACTTACTGTTTTTAGATCCGTCAATTGAATGCCCAACCCAATCCGGGGATCCAAATTGGATTCCGTCAGTTTCTACACGTCACTTTAACCCACCCGGTCGTGTCGGAGAAAACGGCACGCCGATCCGATCCCTATTTGGGATTTTGGACCCCCGGGTTGCGTGTTTTAACCATTTATATATGGTTGACCGTGTTTTTAGATCCGTCCTTTGAATGTCCAACCCAATCCGGGGATCCAAATTGGATTCCGTCAGTTTCCACACGTCACTTTAACCCACCCGTAGTGTCGGAGAAAACAGCATGCCAATCCGATCTGTATTTGGGATTTTGGACCCCCGGTTGCGTGTTTTAACCATTTATATATGGTTGACCGTGTTTTTAGATCCGTCCTTTGAATGTCCACCCAATCCGGGGATCCAAATTGGATTCCGTCAGTTTCTACACGTCACTTTAACCCACCCGGTCGTTTCGGAGAAAACGACACGTCGATTGGATCCCTATTTGGGATTTTGGACCCCCGGGTTGTGTGTTTTAACCTTTTATATATACTTGTCTGTTTTTAGATCCGTTAATTGAATGCCCACCCAATCCGGGGATCCAAATTGGATTCCGTCAGTTTCTACACGTCACTTTAACCCACCCGGTCGTGTCGGAGAAAACGGCACGTCGATTGGATCCCTATTTGGGATTTTAGACCCCCGGGTTGTGTGTTTTGACCTTTATATATACTTGGATATTTTTTAGATCCGTCATTTGAATGCTCAACCCAATCCGGAGATCCAAATTGGATTCCGTCAGTTCCCACACGTCACTTTAACCCACCCGGTCGTGTCGGAGAAAACGACACGCCGATCCGATCCTATTTGGGATTTTGGACCCCCGGGTTGTGTGTTTTGACGCTTTATATATACTTGGGTGTTTTTTAGATATGTCAATTGAACCCCCGACCCAATCCTAAGTATATGAAATTAATACTAATACTGACCTGAGCTGCTGGCTGTGTGGGGCGTATTCCCTGCATTATTGACATGAACTGCAGAACCATATCGCTGAACTGCGTCTGTAGCTGTAGCCGCTGCTCTCTATCTGTATCTGCTGCGCCTGTAGCTGTACCCGCTGCGTCTGTAGCTCTTCCCGCTGCGTCTGTAGCTCTGTACGTAGCTCCTCCGAATGATGCCTCTAATGTCCTCTACACCACTGACGGGCGGCGCAGAAGATGAACTCGCGTGTGCCGGAGGAGCGACCGAACTGGCATATGAGGAACACATATCTGTGTTGAACACATTATCAAAAACATTCTTCTCTTTGTCCTTCGTTTTACCTTTGACGTCCATAACTGTGTTGAACACATTATCAAAAACATTCTTCTCTATATGCATGACGTCTAGGTATGACGTATCAAAAGTGTTGACCAATAAGGCAATTCCTAAAAAATGCTTTGCTTCACCCAATTGTGATCCTTCCCAAAGCCAGGGATTTGTCGGGTACTACCAGCCAGTTGTGTTACAGTCGGTAAGTTCTGGACCCACCTCGCCATGTTTCCACCAGACACCCGTTCCATATCTACCTCCTCCATCACAGTTGTATTTTAATAAAAGAATCCTTTTGCTTTCGGAAAGGATGGTCACTGGGTAGAAACCGCCGATGACAATCGAACCAACAAGATTTTCCCCCAGATTCAACACAAATGATTTAGAATCCTCCATGCAATAAGGACATGCCAACCTCCCATGTGGCTCCACCAGATAACATGCCGTAGGCTGGAAAGTCACTTATTGTCCACATTAATGCAGTCTTCAGATTGAAATTCTGTTTTCTAGATGCATCATAAGACTGCATACCATCTGACCATAACAATTTCATCTCATCAATCAACGGTCTGAGATATATGTCTATATTCTTTCCTGGACTTTTTGGACCCGGAATCAGCAATGAAAGGAACAGATTCTCACGCTTCATGCACATGCCTGGCGGAAGGTTATACGGTGTTAGGAATACTGGCCAACATGAGTAAGATGCCACCGAGCCTCCGAAAGGATTGAAACCATCTGTGCATAAACCAAGCCGTACGTTGCGTGGATCCCTTGAGAAGTAAGGATGAGTACGGCTAAAATGAGCCCAAGCTTCACCATCGGCAGGATGACTCATTTCACCTTCGTCGCGACGGACTCTTTCCGCATGCCATGTCATATGTCCAGCTGTCCTCGAGGACATGAACAATCGCTGCAATCTGGGTGTGATAGGAAAGTACCGCAATGACTTATACGGGAACATCCTTCTGCTTTGACTTGAACCCTCTCTTGGGCTTGAACCTATCATGCTTACAAATACAGCATGATGTCTTATCTGCATCCTCTTTGTAGTACAACATACAGTGATTCGGACATGCATCAATTTTCATAAAACCAAGCCCAAATCATTCACCATCTTCTTCGCACGGTAAAAGTCAGCAGGTAACCTCTCTGATTGAGGAAGCATGCTCTTGACCAGTAAGAGAAGCCGGTCTAAACAACTCTCGCTCATATGAAATTCAGATTTCAAATTCAATAGCTGCGACACTGCAGACAACCGTGTATGCTTCTCACAACCATCCCATAATGGCTCATCAGCATCTCGAAGTAACTGATAAAATCTCTGAGCTGTATCTTCGGCACTCTTCATTTGTTTGATCTTCATGAATATTGAACTCCGGACCAGCAGCATCGACAACCATGTCTACGTACGTACTTGTGAAGGCAAAGTAATTAGCTGGTGCAGACGACTGAATATTCAACTCACCATGACACGACCATAATTCATAATGGCCAACAAATCCTCTCGTATACAGATGATGCTGCACATCCCATGTCGATATCCACTTTCTGTTCTTACAAGCCGAACACGGACATCAAATGTTACCCATCGGATCAACTGCTACTGATGAATTACTCAATGCAAACTCAATAAAACTGTCAACTCTGTCTTTAAACTCCTCGGTCACAACTCCATTCACTATTCCACGGTACATCCATGACCGATTCTCATAAGACATTTTTCCTACAGATTAAATGTCATGTCCCGAGTTAAAATCCAACACACCCTCACATCATTCAAGTACCATACATACGTTATATGGAGAGTCCCAGAGCTAATGGGTGAAATAAAGCGTTGACGTAAAGATAAATGAAGAGTAAACATACATGAATATCAAATAAATTTGAGCACTATATAAATACTTAATGGTATTGAACATTAAAAACAAACAAACCGTGATGTCTTCATATTAGGCCACCACCACTTGATCGGCTCTTTATTCACCAGCTTCGCAGTAGATTCCTAGGAGTGAACTAACCACTGATATCCCTAAATAGTTTTCCAAATACATCTCTTCGTACATAATGGGAAGACATAACTTTGAGAATGTCAAGTTCTTTGACACAATTATTTTTCACAAATTTACACCAGTCTTTTCCAATAAACATGTACATAGTACCACACCAACTGCGTCGTAAGATTACAAAATATACGCACTCCTTTTTCATCTTGAACATAACAGATAATCCACTTTTATTTTCTAAACTTTGTCTTTCTTCTTTACGAATAGGGAAATACTTATTGACCGGCCGGCCGGACAAATGATTTGTCCGGCCGGTGCGGGATGGCCCGCGCCCAGCAGTGCTGGGCGGGACCAGCATCGCGCGCCTGGGGCGATGCTGGCCCGGGCCACCCGCGCCAGCCGGACAAATGATTTGTCCGGCCGGCCGGGTGCAAGCGCTTCTCTTCCGAATAATCTTATGATTTTCGTCATCTTCTCTTTCACCAAAAGTAAACCATCATGCAATCTTCGAAATCGAGCGGAAATATTTTCGTTCAAACAAACAAGTACTTTGATACGTTGGACATTTGTTCTTCTTTGAGTCTAATTTCCAATCGCGAACTCTCATCACTAATTACAAAAAAAAATTATAACATTTTATTCATGAGTAATTAAAATATGAAATTAAATCATAATATGGTAAATATGAAAAATCTCTCAATGACTACAAATAAACATACGAATGTTGAATGATTAACTTGCGAGTGGAAATTTGTGAAAGTAACAATATGTTAACAAAGAAAGTCATTGCATTGTTTATTTTCATGTCAAGCGTAAAAAAATAACAGCGAGCAAGATAAATAAAAAATAACTTAAATTACCAAAAGCTTTGAATATAGCAATTAGGAGAAGGAACTTGTAGGGGAAGGGGGGCGCCAGGATGGGAAGGGGGTGCTGGGACGTGGAGGGGGAGGGGGGGCATTTGTACTCGACGAATTGTACTCTTCCTTCTTCTGGCGTCTTGTATGTAATTTTGTTTAGTTTCTATTATTGGTAGAATAACATTTCTGAAGAGTACTCTTATCCTTCTTCTGGCGTCTTGTATGTAATTTTTAATCCTTATTTGATATTTTCTTTATATATATTATATATATAAAATATATATGAAATGCGATTAATTCTTATATATATATCCCTAAATTTTTTATCTCATCGCCTACACCCCATAGTTAACTATATTTCCTTATATATAAGTTATTTTACTAGTAGCTCTATCAATGATAATAAATGGATGTTGAAAACGGACTAAACTGCCCCTCCCTTTAAAATCCCATCAAGCATAATGGATAGAGAAATGCTGGTTATTTTGGGCCCCAGGGTAACCCAGCTGAGCTGGATCGGCCGTACGGCGATCCACGTCAGCCAACTACTCGACGCCCAAGTAACTAGCACTTCTCTAATGGATAATGTTATTTCTTTGGCAAATTTTTTTCCCCTCTCTTTGGTGTTGGGTAAGGATGTTTACATCTAAGTTCTTGTGAAATATTTGTTGCATTCTAACATCTAGCTAATCTGAGAGATAGGTGATAGGTGCAGATTTTAACGACATATATGAGGATACGTTAATTTCCAAGAGATAGGTGATTAATTTCTATTGGATAAATCTTTCATTCAAAATCTAAAATTACACATTTTCAAGAAAAAAATGTATAATTTTACGTGATGATACATAGTTTACGTAAAATCTCAACCATACGCTGCATTTTTCTATAATATCCACTTTGTAGTAACAAAATTATAATAAGTTTATACTTACTTTTTTGGAACAAATGGACAACATTTTATCTATTTTTTGTCATTTAACTCTTGTAAAATTAGCATAATTATGAGAATATAATATAAAGTAAAATTGTCTATGGCTTTCATGTAGTCATTTCAAACAAAAATATCACAAAGAACTAAGTCTCACAGGCGGCCTTAAATATAATTCACATGTGTAATTATAAGCAAAGTAATAAAATTCTTCTTTCATTATACAAGCAATTTGCATCTTTCATATATGCAACAAAGTAATCTCCTTAAATTTAATTAGCATCATCAACATATTATATGTAGTAATTACAACAAGATCACAATCGGCCTATGACATACAGAACATGAGAATATGTTTGTCATTTAAATCTTGTCCTCTGTTGAACAACAATAGATCCATGTAATTGTAAAAATATATTAATACATGCAAACCATTAAGGAATGAAATCATAATTGATTTAAATTAACATTGATTAATTACTTGTGACAACAATTCTCTTTTTACCAAAACCATGATCTATGTGAGTTCCTGTACAATAAATAAAATTAATATAAAAAGATGGTAGATGGTAGCATATAGTACAATAAAAAGTAATAAAGAAAAGTAGTTAGGGTTAACCCCAACTCGTTTTAAATTTTCTCTACTATCTGATTAGACTTTATAACAAACAAATATAGTATTTATATAGTTGACGACCATTCTATAGAAAGTTAAATGGGTGGTGAAAAGTAACTAATTAAATTAAGTTTTTTAGATTTATTTAAAATAGATTAGTACATGTTAATTATGTTAATGTCACATGTTAATTCTTAATTGTATTTATTTAGTTTGCATGTATTAATTTATTAGGGTGCAGGAGGGAGGGGGGCCGGGTGCAGGGGGGAGGGGGGCGGGTGGGGGGGGGGGGGCCATCCCGGAGGGGGCCAGGTGGGAAGGGGAGGGGGGCGCGGGTGGGGGGGGGGGGCATCCCGAGGGGGGGGGGGCCAGGTGGGAAGGGGAGGGGGCGGGTGCAGAAGGGGGGGGGGCGGGTGGGGGGGGGGGAGGGGGCGGGGGGGGTGGGGGGGGGGGCATCCCACAGGGGGGAGGGGGCCAGGGGGGAAGGGGAGGGGGAGGGTGGGGGGCGAGGGGCGGGTGGGGGGGGGGGGCATCCGCAGGGGGAGGGGGCCAGGTGGGAAGGGGAGGGGCCGGTGCAGGAGGGAGGGGGGCGGTGCAGGGGGGGAGGGGGGCATCGCGCAGGGGGGGAGGGGGGCCCGGGTGGGACTCCAAGGGGGAGAGGGGCGCGGCGGCGGCGACGCAGGGGCGGCGGCGAAGGCGGAAGGCGGAACGGCGACCGGGAGACCGCGGCGAGAGAGAGAGAGAGAGGAGAGAGGAGGGAGAGAGAGAGAGAGAGAGAGAGAGAGAGGAGAGAGAAGCGAGAGAGATGAGGAGAAGAGAGAGAGAGAGAGAGAGAGAGATGAGAGAGAGAGAGAGAGGGAGAGAGAGGAGGGAGAGGAGAGAGGAGAGAGAGAGGAGAGAGAGAGAGAGAGAGAGAGGGAAAGAGGGGGGTTCGCGGGACAAGGTATAGGAGATTTACCGACGGATATTCCGACGGAAATATGTCTGTCGGAATATCCGTCGTATGTTTCATTACCAACGGACATTCCGACGGAAATATTTCCGTCGGAACGGCCGACGGATATTCCGACTGACATATTTCCGTCGGACTATCCGACGGAATTACCGACGGAAATAACCGTCGGAAATGTCCGTCGGTAATACCGCTTTTTCTTGTAGTGACTGTTATTTTTGCATGCCTCCCTCTTGTCTCTTTGTATTATCTTACTCCTAATTAATACAAAGCTTCTCTCTCTTTGTCTCATAGACTATCTTTTTGCTTATTGACAAAAAAGGGAGAGAAATCTAATGCAACTCTCAAAAATATGTTGTTTTCATTATGTTGTTTGTATATTTTGTCATCATCAAAAGAGGGAGATTGATGACCAAACTCTCCATATAAATTAATTCACTTATTTATATATGAATTTTGATGATTAACAAAACATTACTAATGAATTACTTGAGCCTTGAGGACAGGAAATAAAAGTAAAGAAAGTTCAAGACAATCAGGTAAGACTCTCACTTCACAACTTTCCAAGTCATCAACTCAACTTCTTCATACTTCATACTTCAAAAGAACTTCTATGTGATAATCAGAATGATTCCTTTATAAGTTCATATCAATTTCAATAGTCATCATAACAATTTCACAAGTATTATGATCGATTTCCTTTCTGACCGAAAGTCGTGATGTTTCAAAACAAATCGATACCGTAACGATTTGTTAAAGATCTCATAACGATTTTGTAAGACATCGCAACGATTTCTTTGGAAGCGCAACGACCTGACCGTCGCACGATCTATAAGACATCGCAACGATTTCTTTTGAAAGCATAATGACTTGTCTGTTGTACGATTTCTTTAGCTCTCGTAACGATTTCTTAGAACTCACAATGACTTTCTAGCCGTAACGATTTCTTAAGTTCTCGTAACGATTTCTTTAGAACTCACAGCGACTTCTAGCCGTAACGATTTCTTAAGTTCTCGTAACGATTCTTTAGAATCACAACGACTTTCTAGCCGTAACGATTTCTTTAGAACTCACAACGACTCTCTAGCCGTAACGACTTCTTCAGTTCTCGTAACGGTTCTTCAGTTCTCGTAACGATTTCTTTAGAACTCACAACGACTTTCTAGCAGTAACGATTTCTAGAACTCACAACGACTCTCTAGCCGTAACGACTTCTTCAGTTCTCGTAATGGTTTCTTCAGTTCTCGTAACGATTCTTTAGAACTCAAAACGATTTGCTTGGTACAACGATTTGTTAAGAGTTTCATATAGATGTCTTTGATGATAACGACTTCTGTATTACCCACAACGATTTCTATTGTCATAACACCTGCTTACCAGTAACGATTTCATAAGTCATAAAGGCATCGGGCTTGTTCATATCGATTTCATTTGATATATCAGTATAATACCTTAATATACGTTGAATAGTCAAAGTCATATCTCGTCTATTTGACTGCTACACAATCAATGCTCTCTGAAGTATCTCCATGCATGCAGACAATATCTTCTACTTTTATACTACTCTGTCTACGTCCTTTTAGATAGAATGGAGCTTTGCTATATATTGCAATATCTGTTCAACTGCAACTAACAATCGACGACAGTCCTAGCTGTCCTCTATTTTATTATTGATATGCTCGCAGATATCTGACAAGACTTATCTGTACAATGTTGGACACAAGATAAAAGATATTAAAATGTTTTTCTGGCGTGTACAAAGGATAAAAGACTGAAGATTAGAAGCTTCCTTGCAGACCAGTCTAACGTACGCCGGGACAAGAGACAACGGATCTTTAACGTTCAAATTTCAAGCAGAAGCTTAAATACAAAACTCAAGACTGAGATGAAAAAGAGACTACACTTTTCGAAGCAATATCATTCTGAAAGAAAGCATCGCCAATCCTTCAAGTCTTCAGTGATTAAAACAAGAGCGAAGCATTCTGTTCCAATCCATCTTATCTCTTAGCTCTCAGTGTTCTTGAAGAAATTTTCTGTGAGAGCCAGTGTAGTCTTTGGAGAGAAAACCAGTGTTAAAATTCCTTCTCTCTCGAGGCTTGTTTGCTTCAGATTGTAGCTGTTTTAAGCTAGTCCTGAAGCTTGTTCTTTACTTCTTTTTATGGTTGTATACCTTCTGGGTGAAGGAAGACCTGGTGGTTTCCAGGGTGATTGTTTTCCCTTCTGGGTGAAGGAAGACCTGGTGGTTTCCAGGGTGATTGTTTGCCCTTCTGGGTGAAGGAAGACCTGGTGGTTTCCAGGGTGGTTGTTTCCCTTCAGGTTGAAGAAGACAAGTTGAGGCTGGGTGTAAGGATCCGTGAGGGGGATAGTACCCTTGATAGTGAAATCCTGAGATATTGCTCAGGGACTGGACGTAGGTCTCCTGTGGAGAGGAGTTCCGAACCAGGATAAAAATCCTGGTGTCTCGTGGTTGTGTTTTTAGTGTGTTTGCTGTCTCATTTTCTCTAACTCTAACCTTCGTTTAAGTTGTTGTGTAATTTTTAGTGAACATGTATTAATCAAAGAACAATTTTTAATAACCCATTCAACCCCCCCCCCCTCTGGGCTAGCTAACTGGGCAACACTAAAGGTGAGGGGGTGGATTCTGCCGTGAAGTGATCGGCAAGGTCGGCCTTTGCCGCATTCCCGACGACTGCGACCGGTGTGTGACAGGGAGAACGTGTTAGGTGGTTGACTACTGGCGCGGGAGTTCTTACTGTTGCCGGCGGTGCGTCGGCTTGGCTTGCCGACAGCGCTGGAGGCGCACGTTGCTGGTTGGGAGCCTCCGCATCATCTTGATCGCCTCGGATTTGTCCTACCTGGCAGACCGAGCCTTCACCTCGCGCAGGGTGCGCCTGCTGGTTCTGTTCCATCCTCATCAAGATTTGTTGAAGGTTTGCCAGGGGTTGCTCGACGCAGTCGAGCCGCGACAAGGTGGTCGAATCTTGCTCTCTCGCCCCGGATGCTCCTCCAGCTACTTTTCCGTGACGTTAACAAGGTTGACCTCCTCCTCCGACGTGCGAGCTTCCGTCTTTCCCTTGGGTGCCATTGGGAGAAGCTTTTTGTATCGAGTTCCCATAGACGGCGCCAAATGTTGCTGGAAAAATCAGCAAGGATCGTCCGGCCGGAGCCGAGCTGAGTGGGCCCCGAGGGATTGATGGCGTCGCCTGATCGGCGGTGAAGAGAATCCAACCTGCAAAAGACCCACCGAGGACCCTCGGTGGTCGGGCACTCCGACGGTCAAGTCAGTGAAGGTTGTAGAGAGAGAATAGAGAGAGTTTTTTGCTATGAATAGCGTACCTTTTCCTTGAGGGTATCTGTGCCTTTATAAGGGCTTGGTCTTTTGGACAGAAAAGGAGGTGGTGGACGAGCCTCCGTGAGGCAAGGGCGCCATTCAGGAATTCGCCAACTGGGTTTCCGAGAATCCCGCCTTGATGGTCCCTGCCTGAGCGGATGTGGGCACAGGGAGGATCGTGATCCATGGGACTCACCCGTCTCTTGGGCAAGCAAGCGGTTGGCGCCAGCTAGAGAGTCCGGAATAGTGCCTTGATTTGAATGGGTTCTCAACAGTGATTAACTAACCATGACGACGATGGCCGACAACTTAGTTGTCGGCTCGTTGGTATGACGATCCTTGATTTGTCGATCCAATTCGTCGGTGACGACACAACCAGTAGCATTACCCATTCCTTAAAGTTAATAGTTTTCAAGAAAACTTGAATGTAATATATAATTAAAATTAACACATGTTAGAAGACTAATTAAGATTCATTTCTGTCGCATTAATGAGCTCAAACTGATGATGTAATTGGCTCCATTTTCTCTCGTGCATTATTTGAATTCTCATCTAAAAGCAACATTCTGTGCAACGCCCTTCCCTTACGGCTAATAGAAAAATGTCGTAATCAAGTCATTGAGATTTGAACTTAAAGTCATCATTAATTCACTTACAAAATATGAGTTTGGATCCTCTCAGTGAAGGGGAGGACCCCAACTAGACAGTCACCATCACATGAGGGGATGGGGGGAAATTTTAAAAAACCCTTTCTCTGTAACTTTTCAGATTTGAAATTGAGGTTTTTTAATAATTCCCCCCCCCCCCACCCCCTCATGTGATTGGTGGACGCCTGAGTTGGGTCCTCCCCTTCACTGAGAGGATCCCAACTCACAAAATATATGCACCACACCGCGCGCGCGCCTTGACGGCTGTAAGATTGAGAAATTAAAGCAAACATATTATAGTATGTAACCAAGTGGTTCTGATCCAATTTGAAATATGACTTTATTAGGTCAAGATTTTGTTCACCTTAATGGGCTTATAATCCTTCTTTGGCGATGGAGACCAGTCGCACTGTTTAAAGGACTAAGATGCTAAAGAAATCTGAATGGTAAGTGTACTATATATTTTGGAAGTGTTTTCTCGTTCATCAAATTTCTTAAGTCTCCTGTGAACCAATGAAAGTCAGAATAATATATGTATACGTATTTATTCTGATGAAGATCAGAGTATCAGAATTTGGGTCATATTTTTTCCTTTGATTTAACACACATCCTTTTTCAGAGAATATTAGACACCCATCACAACTATCATGTGAGTTATCTATATATAAATCGAGAGGCCGATACACATATAGATCAATATAATCTTGATAGTCCAATTGATGTCGTCTAGAATATCGTGAAATCCAAGACTCTTTTCCGTTATTCGTTTTGGAATTGGAATAGATGTGTCCCCTCAAACTTAAAAAAAAAAAGAACTTCAATATCTTTGACTTAAGCCATATTTCAAATTTATTCACCTAGGTTCTTAACAAGATTTCTACATACCTAGATCTTTGATATATATAACGTCTAATTTAATTACCTTTATTAGTTCATATTGTTGTCAAAAAGTAGTTTATATATGTCAAGAAATTTATATAAGAGTAATATTCAGAATAGAGGTTTTAGAAAAGTACACTGATCTGATAGACTAAATATTTTTGAAAATTTGAACTACGACAAAACACCATATATAGCTAGTTTACATGCAAATCCTGTTCACAGAAATCCTTATCATAATGAAAATTTACCGCGAGCACTGGATATCTGCTGTGCATAACTATGTTACAAAGTAGATTATACGATACGTCGATTTGATAGCTATCGATGCTTGCAATCAGTATTTTACAAGAAAAAATAATCTGAATATATATAGAGTCTAATTAACACACAACACGAGTTAACCGTCGCTATGGAACGATGAGCATCAGAACAACATAAGGGCCTAATTAAGTTGAGTCGGCCTTATGAAGGAGTGTCAGACTGGATTTGAGAAGGGACCGCCGGGGCTTGTGGGTGCTCTCTCTCCCCCTCCGCTGACGTAGAGACCTTCCCCTAGAACATTTTGTCTTTTCTTCTCATTGCTTCTTCTTTTCTTTTTTTTTTTTGGTTATAGCTCAATGGCATTCCCACTGGGAACCCTTCTCCTTTCTCTCTCTCCTTTCAAGAAGTAGGATATTATGTTTTCTAAATATTTAGGTCCAAGGACAATACATAATTGAGTGTTGCTGTATATCAAAGAGAAGTTATATCACATGCCTATTTTTTTTGAAAGATTCTTGTTCAATGGATGTTATCAAATGAATCCCATTATTTTGAGAGTCAATAGCCACAATGCTTTTGCAGAAAAGGTCCAAAAGTTTGAGTATAACTATTTTACTGAAATCGATCACATTTTAAAAAGGATGGTCTTATGATAAATTGTCACAATATTTTTTATGAGCTATTAATATATATAGCCATAATCGTACTATCTTCACTTGTATTAATATTTGAAAATATGGATAAGATCTCCTTTCTCTCTCTCCATATATATAGCTGGAAGTATTTGTATTTTTAGTAGCTAGCTAGGTTTATTATTTTCCTCTTCAAATCATGAAGTTGCATGGCTATTACGTAGCGTCACAAAAACTTTCTGCTGGCATTAAGACCGAACCCCTGTATGTACAAGTCTTTCTCATCTCATGCATCATATATATCACCAATCATACATTTTCTGAAGTTAGAGTGACTTTCTACCCGTCGAAGGCGTGGTTACCGTCTTGTGTACACATGCAGATGCAATAACATTGTAGAACAAACCCATATGGCCGAAAACAAATCTTATTATTCGGACAGCAACACAAACCCCACATTTTTTTTTTCTTTTTGGGTTCAGCTCAGTGGCTAAGCCACTGGCCTTGGTCAGCACACACAAACCCCACATGCTCGATGGCTCTCTTAAACTAATGCTTCTGCACCACATATCATGATAGTCGACCAACACAACACAAAAACGTAAGACCAAGCTGCACGTACGTACTTGTTATTGCATGGGAATTAAGCAAGTGCATGAAACACTGAGGAGAGCTATATATATATATGTTACTACCTCCTATGCCTAGACGACCTTGAAGCCCAGGATCGACTGAGCAACGCCCATAAGGTTTGCAATCTCGACCTCGTCGATGAAACCGTTGCCGTCGGCGTCGGCTTCCCGGATGGCCCGGCCGCACTTCCAAGAGCTGAACCGCCGGCCAGCGCAGCGGATGGCCCTGCGCAGCTCCTCCCTGTTGATGCGACCGTCGTGGTCGGCGTCGAACTGCATCAGCCACTCTTTGAACTCCTCCATGGTGAGGTCCCCCCTGCCCACCTGCTTGCAGATGGCCATGGCACGCGCGCAGACGTCCCCTCGCACACAGAGGCAGATCGGTGCGCAGTGGTCGATGGGCGGGCACTCTTGACTGGATCCTAACACAATCAAATACCCAAGTCCTGGGGCATACCTATTTATATATCTCCGTCTCCATATGCTGGTGAGTGGAGATCGCATCGCTCCACTTTTATTCCCCCGCCATGCATATATGGGTGCCTTTATTCGTTCTTATCCAAGTGGGAGAATATATAGTGGGTCATCTATCTATATTTTCCCGACGCAAACCGACACCACTGATGCAGAGATGCACTCCATTATGGTCCAGTGAACAAGATGCTCCCTTGCAACTTCCATGATACGAATCCTTTGAAACTGTTCTCTTTAGTCGACCGGTATATATAGTTGCTTCCCCCACCCCACTTCAGTTTTCTTTTTTACCTTTGTTCTTTCATGATTGAGACTTGAGAACAGGCCACAATTATTTGTGTCTCCTTAGATGCTGCTGACCGGTTGACCGCACTGTGAATGGCAGAGGGAACGCCGACCACATCAAAGAATTTGTTTAACAGGATCAAAGACGCTCATGCATCTCTCTCTCTCTCTCTCTCTCTCTCTCTGTGCGCGTGTGTGCGCGCACGCGCGCGCGCGAGGATACTTAAACCTTCAAAACTTGTTGAAGAATACTTGTGTGCTAGGGGATCTCGCTTTCCAGCGTGGTACCTCAAGTTGCGTGTATGATGGAATTGATTCAATCTCTTTGTCGAGCCAGGAGAATGGTTTGCCGGACGGACTTCATCAAGACCAAAATTTTCAGAATTATGAAAATAATAAAGCAGATTCTGCATGCAATGTGTAGAATAATAATCTCCAATTGTTTTGCTCAAGAAAGGGAACCACGTACGTGTACATGTACAACTTGTGCCCTACATAGATAATAATGACATAATAACGCAAAACCTCAAAGATACAAATATGTTCTAAGCATATATGTCACACATGGCCAGCTTCCTAAATAAAACACCAAACCAAATTGACCAGCTCCAAATGATTTTGTAAAGAGATCTACAATTTGATTGGAGAAGTGAATGAGGTGCTAATGTTCTGGGACATAATACATCTCGAACAAATATGACAATCAACCCCATATGTTTTGTATGCTCATGAAATATTTCCGATAATGATAGAAGAATTATCATATCTCATTATCATAGAACCACAATGAGATACTCCAAAATCTTCCATCAAAGATTTCAATTGTATAAACCCTTTCTAGAACCTCCTTTGATGTAGTGTAGGATCTTTAACGACAAACAAAACAAATGCAATATTAAGACAAATCACTACTAGATATATTAGCTTACCAAAAGCCACCTATCAAGTAACATCAACAAATTCTGGGCTTTCCTCGACATCAAGGTCAAACCTCAACACAGTTGGAAGTATCAACAAACTTACACCACAACAAATCTCATCTCTGTAGCAAGTCAAAAGTATATTTTCTTTGTGACAAAAAAACACCATCTCGACTATATGCAACCTCAATTCTAAGAAAGTAGCATAGTCTACCAAGATTTTTAGTACTAAGTGACTTGCAAGATATTTGTGAATTTTCAAAATGCCATCCACATCACTCCCAGTCAGGAGCATATCATCAATATAAACTATTAAAATCACTATGAAATATGCTATATGTCAAGAAAATATAGAATGATCAACTCCAGACGCAACTTAACTAAATTTATCAAACCATGCTTGTGGACTTTATTTCAGACCATGTATTGCTTTATACACCTTGCACATATTCAGGAGGTTGCTCCATATACATCTCTTCTTTAATTAAGATCACTATATGAAAAGACATTCTTGACATCCATCTGAAGCATGTCCAACCCTGATTAATGGCAAGAGAGAACAAGACACGAGCATGATTAAGTTAGGCAATAGGAGAAAAAGTCTCTAAACAATCAATCCTATAGGTCTAAATTGAACCCCTTGACTAAAAGTCTAACTTTGTGGTTTTTAATTTGTCACATTCGGAGTGTACTTCACATGCATTGAACACCCATTGATAAGAAATAGGAGTAACATCAACTAGTCAAGGTAGAAGGGTCTAGATACCACGAGATAGTAAGGTAGATGTTTTCTCATCTATAGTAACCTTCCACTAGATTAGATAATACTTCAAAATAGATCTTGGAATAGGAATCGCTGAAGTAGACAAGACAAATTGATTGAAAGATGGAGACAAAGCATTATAAGAAATGAAGTCTGTAAGAGGATGCTTAGTATCAGATCATTTTCTTTTGTGAAGAGCAATAGGAAGATCTAGATTAGAAGAGGGAAGAGAAGTACTCTAACTAGTGGATGGAGGAGCCTCCACAAACAAAAGGATTAGGGCAATACAGCAGACAATGTATATATTGGGAAACCGTTGTTGATAAACTTGTCTAAATATGTTATCTTTAATGAGACACTCAATGCACCTGTCCGAGCCAATGGCATGCAAACACATCTATGGAAATAAGATTAGGGAGAACCTCTGCAGGAAGGTCTGTGGATAAGAAGAATGAGCATAAAAAGACACATTTAGAAAAGGTCACATCAGTTACAACAAATGGCCACTTGGACTGAGGGTTAATGTAGAGATACCCCTTTTTGTTAAACAAGTGTCCAAGAAAAATGCAAAGAATAGATTTGAGAGATAATTTGTCATGTCTCAATCCAAAACTATGAACAAAATACTTATATCAAAAAGAGGAAAAGGATTGTCACTTGTATAAAAACAAGGGAAAGGATTCTTTTTATCAAGCACTCTACTCATTACACGATTAATAAGATTTGTCACTTGGATAAAAACAAGGAAAAAGATTCTTTTTATCAAGCACCCAACTCATTACACGATTAATAAGATAACATGAGGTAAGAACGGCATGTCCCTAGTAGTATTTGAGAATATTCATGTGAAACATGAGAATACGAGCAACATAAAGTGTTAGTTCTTTTTTCAGCAACACCATTTTTTTGAGACGTATACGAGTAAGATGTTTTCATAGAACAAAAACTAGCAAAAGATGATTGAACATACTCCTTGGCATTATCTATGCGAAGAATTTTAATGGAAGTAGAAAATTGAGTATTTATTTCTAAATGAAAAGAATTGAATGCATCATACACATCTGACCAAAATTTCAAAAGGAATATCCATGTCATTCAAGAAAAATCATCAACAAAAGTCACAAAGTAATGAAATCCCTAATATGGAAATAATTGAAGATGGCCCTTAAATGTCGGAGTGAACAAGATGGAAGGAAGCAGTGTTCCTTTTATTCTCACTAGGAGGAAAATAAACCATATGGTGTTTCCCAAGCTCACAAGTATCATACCAAAGATTACTCGCTAAGGAAGAAATAGAACCAACATCATGTACTCTAGAGAGAGACAAATGTCACTGACAGTTCCATTGAAAGGAAATGCCAGATGTAGGGAATGTGTTATGTTCTTGAAGAGGCGCATCAAGGAGGTAATTAATACAACCTTCCTAACAACCACCACCAACCAGTTTCTTCATTTGGAGGTTCTGAAAATCACAATAGGAGAATAGAACATCATTGAGTAATTAAGGAGAGGGCAAGGAGCTAGTGGATAGCAAACCAACAAGAGATTTTGGAAGAAAAAAAACATCTTGCAAGGTTGAGACTGAGTGTAAACAATCCTTTTTTTGCAATGGAGGTGTAAGAGTCATCTACTATAATTATTGGAGAATGTGTATTAATTAGACAAATATAGAGAAGAGAAAATAGAATGGCTACCTATCATATGATCACTAGAAGTACTGCAGTCCACAATTCAGGAGGAATTATGGTAAATTTCAAAAGCATTACCTAATGTAGTGGCATGAAAAGATGAAGGAGATGTAGAAATACCTTTTAATAGTCATTAGAATGCCTCATATACCTCAGTAGACAATTTAACTCCTATTTCAGACGATGGTCCTATAGGTTGTTGTTGCATAGATTATTGCGTGGACTTG
Source organism: Colocasia esculenta (assembly GCA_014218235.1). Lineage (NCBI taxonomy): Eukaryota > Viridiplantae > Streptophyta > Magnoliopsida > Alismatales > Araceae > Colocasia > Colocasia esculenta. The sequence continues at coordinate 33,156 of JACBKR010002230.1, forward strand.
ATATATATAGGTGGCAAAGAATCACTAGGGGCTCCAAGTTAGCAATAGGATATAGGCGTGAGCTATCTTTACCATGTTTCTCCCAACAAAAGTCTGATTGATGTCTAGTCTGTCAATGAATACACAATGAACCAAGACCTCGACTACACCCACAGTACCTCTACAAGAGCAGAAGTACTACTACCTGACTCTCCGATCTCACTAAATGTAGTCACATTCAAGTTCATTTTGGTAATTGCTCAAAGGACATGGTTGTAAGCACTAGCTAGGTTAGGAACTTGAGTGTTTGGAAGTAAATTTTCTCTAATATGTCTAAGACTATCACCCATTCTAGATAAAATTTTGCAACAATAAACTCTTCCTTCTACTTCTCAACCATCAACAACAATAGGTTGATACATCTTCGATTCACTCCATGTGTGTAGACACGTTATTTTTGACAACATATCGAGTACATTTCATGTTATACTGCAATGCCTCAAAGTGGCTCTCTTCAATTAATCTCTTGAGTACTTTTTCTATTTTTTTAAAATTTTTAGGATTTTTTATGAATTTTTTAAGGGCTTTAAGGGGTCCTCTGTGCACAATTGATTCACGATGGACACAGTGGTCACAGTTTCAGGGGTTTGATCCGCGACGGGTCAAACCGTCGCATATCACACTTCCTTTTCTGGCGCCTGCTATGTTTTAAATCGCGGCCAATCAAGTCGTCATGTTTAAGAGTTTTCAATTTTGATTTATAGCAAATTCTAAAATTATTTTTAGAAAGATTTTCTTGCTAATTAGAATCACGTCCACATGGTCCGTCGCGTTTTTAACTTTCCATCATATGAAGATCGATTCCCTTCAGAAGATCGATTCACTGGAGAAGATCGATTCTTTCAAATACGCGACCACTCATGTCATCGCGATTCAACATTTCTATTTATTAAATTTGGAAAGAATCAATCAATATTGAAAGTGTCTTAAACGTGTCAGTTTATGTCGTCGCGATTCTAAACTTGCTATAATCGATGTTTGGAAATGCTTAATCGGAGCAAGTGGATCTTGTTAAACGTGACGCTTTGGCCAGTCGCAATTCACCTTAATAGGCGACCACTATGTCCATCACGATTTACTAAATTTGCCCCTATAAAAAAGACCCTCGAGGCCATTGTTTTGAAGACATCCCAAGCATTACGGCGAAACCCTACCGCACTGAAGTGTCGAACTCCGAGCTTTGAAGAGAAGAGCCATTTCCCCAAGCACCATTGTCAAATCTTCATTTCTTGGAGCATTGGATCTTCCTCTCAAGTGCATTGTAGCAGGGAGGAAGCTTCTTACACTTCGTCCATCCACGGCAGCGGGCTCACCTCGCCAATCTTTCTTTCTCCTTCCATTCTTGCTTTTTATTCCATTGTTTATAGTTCATTAATTTCACATCATCATCAGTCATCACATACTCACATCATTTCTTCCACACCTAGTCATTCTAGGGGTTTAACACCACATCCACAAGGTGTGTTCAAGCCCATGTTATTGCGTTTTTCCCATCTTTATTTGAATTCGGTTCTACACAACTTTGTCTAATCATTGCTTTCATGTGTTTGTGTGTTTTCTTCCTTTTTGCAAGGTAACCATCAAGCTAAGATCTTCTCTACCGGCCGTCGGCCGGTTGGAGGAGTAGAAGTCAACCCACCATCTTTCAATCTCCTGCGATCTTTGGTTGAAGGTAAGTAACGCTCCATCCTTCGCTCACTCCTTCGGTACCCTCGTGTACCTGGCGATCACACCTCCATCCTAGTGCACACATGCATTTTCTCCTTTCTTCTTCCACACTTATCATTTTATTCTTTTTTTTAATTATTGTTTGTGCGGTGTTTTGAACCAAAAAACACATTCACAACGTGAACTTCAGCAACATATTGAGAAATGGGTCATCCTTCTTGTTTGACGTTAAAAAATCTTGAATAAATGTTATAAATATAAGATATATTGTGTTCTGTAAGATATATATTTTTTAATAATGTCCTTCATTTCTTTAGCAATTTTCAAAAAACTGCATTATAAAAATACTATCTTCACAACTATTATTCAAGATCAAAATCACCATTCCATCATCAATCTCCCATACTTCATATGCCTTTTTGTCCTTAGCAGGTGGATCTTGCTTAATATGTCAAAGTATCTATAGAGACAATAGCAAGAGACAAAAAGATCATTAGGGGTAATTTGTCCCATTCAACCTTGTAAATATAGCCAACATTGTTGCATGTTGTATTGCTTCATTTAAGTGTGATTTTGATTGATTAAGAAAATATTAAGTATTATATTCTATGTTGATTCCATCAATCAATTTATTAGAATGAAAAGTGTTGTAATCATGCTTAGAACGATTTTAATTGATCAAGTTCAATTTCTCAATCAACTATGTTTTTATCAAGTACTGATTTTGTCTTAATGAGACTAGTTTTTCTCATAGACCACAAGACAACATGACTATTGATTAAGTCTATGGCTCCAGAGTGAGGTATTGAAAATTTCTAAGTCCCTACAGTACATACCGATTTTGTCTTAATTAATAAAGTTTCTAGGTCCCTACAATACGTACCGATTATGTATCCTCCAGAGTCAGGTATTGAAAATTTCTAAATACATAAGATTGGGTATCAATTAAGTGGTTTCCTCCTATACCCTCAATAATCAATTAGATACACTACTGTGCGAATTAGTTCCTCAGCACTAGGTATCGACTATGTGTTTCATTAATATGGCTTCATTAAACGATTGTGTATACAAGTGTGTGTGCCACTAAACATATCTTAAGTCCGCACAGTACATTGTATATTGATTATGTCAACCCGCTAACCATTTATGCTTCCTACTGAGTTTTACTTCAAAAATTTTATAAGTACATGAGCTCTTTTATATATATATATATAAAGGGCGCAGCAGGGTCAGCGACTGGTCGAGTGAACTCCACCCCAGCAGGGCAAAGTTGAACCACTCCCCCAGGCGATCAACCTGCTACGTAAATTTTATATATAAATAAGGGTAGATTACAAAGACAACGGGGCATACCCTTGAAGAACAAGAAGA
>JACBKR010002231.1:0-36215 GCA_014218235.1 Colocasia esculenta
CGCTAGGGTCAAGCGTAGGGGAAAAACCGTCGTGGACCAGACGCGAGAGAGAGAGTCTGTATGTGCACACGTGGTTGGGGTTGAGAGCCTCTGTGGTGACGGACGCCGAGCCACAGACCCTAGCTGAGTCCTACTTGCTGTTGTGTGAGTGTGTGTGTTACTGAGCCGCGAGGTTTACAGTTTTGTGTTGTGGTGCGACGTGTACTTACTTTCAGTTTTTACTTTCCGCACTTTAGTTTGTTGTCGGTGGGGTTACTTTTCCTACTGGGTCTCTTTTCTTGAGACTCACTCCCTTCCCTTTCAGGTGGGTCTTCGTCGACTCCCGTTCCAGGCGAGTCTAGCCACTCCGTTGTTGGTGCTCCCTAACTGCAGTGAGTAGTACTTTTTGTTGTACTTCTGTACTCTGTACTTGCTCAGACTCTGAGGTTGTATATATGTGTTTTTTTTTTATGTGGATTTTACTGCTTTGCATGGTGTGTATCTTCTTACATATAGTCTCCTCGGACTTTCACTTCCTACCCTTCCGAGCTTGTCTCGTGGGTTAGAGGGTCAGAATTCGGGTTACTGTTGTTACTGGTAATGCGGATTCTGGTCGTTACAGTTTGGTATCAGAGCCTGGTCTGATGAGATATATATAAGAAAATACCCATCATGTTAACTCAGAGTCAAAAAGTCTAAAGTACAGTTGCAGCTATGTAGCCCGGAGTTAGTTAGTGTATTTATGTGTGTATTTTGTTCTGTGTGTAGTTCTATGGCGCCTAGGCGACGTCCTAGAGAGGGAGTAGCCGAGCAGGCGACTCGTCAGGAGGTTGGAGATGCTCCACCACCTCAGCAGACGCAGCCTTTGCCACAGGACGCACATAGTGGTATTGTTCTGCCGCCGCCACCTCCACTCAGGCATCTCAGGGATATATCTGACTCGATTTCTTGAGGGGATTGGCTCAGTTTGTTGCTCAGCACCGTGACGCGCCGGTACCCCAGGGTGGTACTGGAGGGTGTTGAGGGAGTTCTTGCAGTTTCAGCCTCCTCAGTTTTTGGCCAGCCTGATCCAGATGTAGCGCGAGCATGGTTAGATGCTGTGGAGCGGACTTTTCGTTCCATGGAGTGTGTTCCAGAGGAGCGAGTGTTCCTAGCCAGTTACCAGTTGCAGGCGCAGGCGTTGACTTGGTGGTCCGCCGAGTGGGAGACTACTTTCAGTCTCGTCCACTTAGGCAGATTCGTGAGGAGTTTGTTGTTTCTTTTGAGAGAGCTTCTGTCCTACTTACGTCCGGACAGAGAGGTTGTACCAGTTCCTGGACTTGCAGCAGAGGGACTCTACTGTGGTGCAGTACAGTAGATTTGTGGAGCTAGGGCGTTATGCTCCGCAGATTATGGGAGACGAGGGTCTGAGGACTCAGCATTTGTGAGAGGCTTGAGGCCAGAGCTCAGGCAGGCGCTGATAGTTGCTCGTGTCACAGACTTGGATGCGGCCTATCAGACAGCAGCAGCGTTGGAGGAGACACCTTGCGGACTCGTGCTCGGAGTGCAGAGGTTCAGACGCAGGTAGTTCCTTCTCAGCTTCACCAGCAGCAGGGTACTGTGCAGACGACCCCGAGGACTACGACTTCCTTACGCGTCCACTTCTACTGGACGACGGCGAAGTCAGGATCTCGGAGGAAGTTTCAGCGTGATAGGAGGCAGGCAGAGCAAGGCAGGCAGCAGTCGTTGGGAGTGTTTTCAGCAGCCGACAGGTCAGCCTTCGCAGTAGGTGCACGTACTTTTGCTGGGCATGTTACCGGTGTGACCAGATAGGTCACATGGCACGAGATTGTCCTTTGTTACCTCGTGTGCCACAGCAGCAGACTCAGTCACAGCCCCGAGTGCAGCAGCAGCAGCAGGCACCAGTGCAGCAGCGTCAGCAGACCGGAGGTTCTGGTGGGTCCAGAGGTAGAGTCGTGTTACTCACTTGACCCGTGCAGACGCGGAGGCAGCTCACCTGGTGGAAGGTACTGTTTCAGTTTTTGGTTGTGCAGCTAGAGTTTTGTTTGATTCCGGTGCCTCTCACTCTTTTGTGTCTGAGGACTTTTTAGACTCCCTGGAGAGTTGAGTTCGGGAGAGTCTGTTGAGTTAGCAGTAGAGTTGCCGACTGGGGACTTTGTCCTTACGTCCTACTGTCTCGAGAAAGTACCGTACCTGTGCAGTTGCAGGATCAGTTGTTGTCAGCTCGTCTGTTTGCCTTGCAGTTGCATGATTATGATGTGATTTTGGGTATGGATTGGTTGGAGCGGTATGGTGCAGTGATGGATTGCCAGAAGAAGAGGGTGCACTTGCGATACCTGCAGCAGCGGCGTTCTACTTCCAGGGTATCGTACCTCTTACTTCTCGCTTTTTAGTTTCTGCTTTGAGGGCAGGGAGGTTACTTGCTTCTGGTTGTCAGGGTTTCCTAGTTTCTGCAGTGACTCTTGACCAGATTGTTACGGGAGTGGGGGACATTCCCGTAGTGTGTGAGTTTCCGGATGTTTTTCCGGAAGAGTTGCCTGGTCTACCACCAGAGAGAGAGATTGAGTTTACTGTAGAGTTGGTTCCTGGCACTGTACCTTTTGCTCAGGCACACCGTACCGTATGGCACCAGCAGAGTTGAGGGAGTTGAAGAGGCAGCTTGAGGAGTTGTTGGAGAAGGGTTATTTCGTCCTAGCTTTTCTCCGTGGGGGTCACCTGTTTTGTTTGTCCGGAAGAAGGATGGTAGCTTGAGGTTGTGTATCGATTATAGGAAGATAAATCAAGTGACCATCAAGAATAGGTATCCTTTGCCTAGGATTGATGATCTCTTTGATCAGCTTCAGTCTGCTCGTGTCTTTTCGAAGATTGACTTGAGGTCAGGCTACTATCAGTTGCGGATTAGAGATTCGGACATTGAGAGGACTGCTTTTCGGACCAGATATGGACACTTTGAGTTTTTGGTGATGCCGTTTGGGCTCACCAATGCTCAGCAGCCTTCATGGATCTGATGCACCGTGTGTTCCACCAGTTCTTAGACCGGTTTGTCGTAGTGTTTGTGACAACATTCTGGTGTACTCCGTTTCGGAGGAGGAGCACGCCGAGCACCTGAGGATCGTGTTGCAGACTTTGCGAGAGCACCAGTTGTAGGCCAAACTTAGTAAGTATGAGTTTTGGCTACAACAGGTTCACTTTTTGGGACACGTGATCTTAGGTGAGGGAGTTTCGGTGGATCCAGCGAAGGTTGAGGCAGTTTTGCAGTGGGAGAGTCCCAGATCTGTGTCTGAGATTCGTAGCTTTCTGGGTTTGGCAGGTTACTACCGCAGATTTGTTCGAGATTTTTCTCAGGTTGCTGCACCCTTGACTCGGTTGACGAGAAAGGAGTTTCATTTTTTGTGGTCGGAGCAGTGTGAGCAGAGTTTCATAGAGTTGAAGCGACTGCTTACGTCGGCGCCAGTTCTTGCCTTACCTTCTGGTGAGGAGGGTTTTGAGGTTTGCACAGATGCTTCAGGTGTTGGTTTGGGTGTGGTCTTGATGCAGCAAGGCCGAGTGGTGGCTTATGCGTCTCGCCAGCTTAAGCCCCACGAGAGAGTTACCCGACCCACGACCTAGAGCTTGCAGCTGTGGTGTTTGCTTTGCGGATTTGGAGTCTTTACCTGTACGGAGTGAGTTTTGTAGTCCGTACCGACCACCAGAGTTTGAGATATGTGTTTTCTCAGAGGGATCTGAATATGAGGCAGCGTCGATGGATGGAATACCTGAAAGACTATGATTTCAGCAGCTTTATAAGCCTGGAAAGGCGAATGTAGTTGCAGATGCCTTGAGTAGGAAAGCACAGATGAGTCATCTGATGCTTAGAGAGTGGCAGTTGTGGCAGTCTGCGACAGAGGGTTCTTTCGAGTTTCTTCCAGTCGTCGTCAGTGTGTGTTGGGCAGTTTGTTAGCAGCTCCCGCCGTTGTGACAGGTTGCTGAGGCTCAGCAGACAGATCCCGAGTTGTGTAGTGTGTTGCTTCTCTTCCAGAGTTGAGCTTTGTGAGGACGGGACTGTTAGGTTCCGAGTAGACTCTATGTTCCTATTGAGGAGTCTATCAGGAGAGTTGTTTTGCAGGAGGCACATGGTTCCAGGTACTCTATTCATCCAGGGGCGACCAAGATGTTCACAGGTTGAGACGTCAGTTTTGGTGGCCTGGGATGAAGAGAGACATAGCGGCTTTTGTTGCTAGGTGTTTGGTCTGTCAGCAAGTGAAGGCCGAACATCAGCGTCCAGGAGGACTAGTGCAGCCGTTAGAGATTCCGATGTGGAAGTGGGACCACGTGACGACTGACTTTGTTTGTTCTGGTTGCCGAGGACAGCTGGAGGTTTTGATAGAATTTGGGTTCTTGTGGACAGATTGACGAAGACTGCCAGATTCTTGCCTGTCAGGACTAGTTGGGGTGTGAGTAGGTTGGCCGCGTTGTACATAGAGCGGATTGTTCCTTTGCACGGAGTGCCGATCTCTATCGTGTCAGACAGGGATCCTCGCTTCACTTCTGGGTTCTGGCGCAGTTTCCAGAGAGCTTTGGGGACAGAGTTGGCTTTTAGTTCCGCCTACCACCCTCAGTCAGACGGTCAGTCAGAGCGGACTATCCAGACTTTGGAGGACATGCTTAGAGCTTGTTGCCTGGAGTGGCAGGGGTCTGGACAGTTCACTTACCGTTGGTCGAGTTCGCATATAATAATAGTTATCACTCCAGTATCGGTTTGGCACCATATGAGGCTTTGTACGGACGACCGTGTCGCACTCCTCTTGACTGGTTCGAGGTTGGCGAGCGAGTTGTCACGGGGCCGGAGTTGGTTCAGCAGTCAGTTGAGGTAGTTCAGCTTGTGAGACAGAGGCTTCAGACAGCTCGGAGTCGGCAAAAGAGTTATGCAAATCAGCGCAGACGACCGCTCGAGTTTCAGGTAGGGACCAGGTGTTTGTCCGTGTGTCTCCTATGAAGGGAGTGGTGAGGTTTGGTAGGCGTGGAAAGTTGAGTCCTCGCTTTATTGGACCTTTCACCATTACTGAGCGTGTCGGAGGTTTGGCATAAAGACTTGAGCTTCCATCAGAGTTGGCAGCAGTGCACGACGTGTTTCACGTGTCGATGCTTTGGAGGTACCTTTCTGACGAGTCTCACGTTTTGCAGAGTGCAGAGTGGTCTGAGGTGACTCCAGTGTTGACTGTACCCGAGTTTCCGTTGCACATTGAGGATCGCCGAGTTCAGAGGTTGAGGAACAAGGCAATCCCTTTAGTTCTTGCGTGGCAGCGGCACTCCGGTGGTGAGTCGAACGGGAGCGGGAGGACGAGATGCGCGAGCATTTTCCGTACCTCTTTGGTGAGTCTTCTTTCCTTGTGTTATTTGAATTTTGAGGGCAAAATTCCTTAAGGGGGGAGGGCTGTAATGTAATACCCCATATAAATATGTTAATGGACTAAATCAGCAGACTACCACAACTCTCGGACTAGTCATTTTCAGAGCTCGAGTAGGAAAGAACTCTGAAGTTAAGCGTGCTCAGTTGGGAGTAGTCCCAGGATGGGTGACCTTCCTGGGAAGTCTACCACTGGCACGGTTGTTGGGCCAGTTTGCTGATTGGGTCGTCACAAATGGTATCAGAGCCTTACCCAGCCGGAAGTGCAGGAACTAAGTGCCACACAGGGCAAAGTGCTACGCTATGGGAGCCACCTCTTGAAGCCATAATGGCGCAAAGTGCTACATAGTGGGAGCCACCTCTTGAACCTGTGGGGGCCACCTCTAGAATCCTGCCTGCCTGGGGTTGATTGTGTGCTATGTGTGAGCAGCGACGAGGACGTCGCTTATATAAGAGGGGTAGATTGTAATACCCCATATAAGAATATGTTAAATGGACTAAATCAGCAGACTACCAACAACTCGGACTAGTCATTTTCAGAGCTCGAGTAGGAAAAGAACTCTGAACTTAAGCGTGCTCAGTTGGGAGTAGTCCCAGGATGGGTGACCTTCCTGGTCGTCCTGTCGCTGGCGCTGCTGCTGCCACTGCTGGTGCTGGCGCTCCTCGCTGAGCTCCCTGCTGAAGTCTTGGGCAGTCCTTGATCTTGTGGTCGCTGCTTCCACACTTCAAGCATCTTCCAGTAATCATCCAACACTCGGAACCACCATGTGTCCTTCCACAATGAGGGCACTCCTTCTTGACACCATAGGAACGTACAGAAGGTACCTGAGTGCTGCCGACTGCTACTGGGTACTGCGGTGTCTGGTACACTGCCTTCTTCTTGTCCTGCCGCTGAAACGGGGCCGCGGGCCTCTTCTGAGAAGCCTTCTTTTCTTCAAGGTACTGCTCCATCTCGCTCTCCTGTCTGCACGCTGCGCTAAGGGCCTCGTCTAAGGTGCGATGGTCAAACGCTACGAGCCTCGTCCTCAGTGATGGCTTAAGGCCCATCACGAACTTCTTCGCCTTCCTGCGCTCATCAGCAACTATATGAGGTGCATACTTAGATAGTTCCGAAAACCTTGCCTCATATGCGAGCACAGTCATGGAGCCTTGAGTTAAAGAGAGGAACTCCTGCTCCATGCGATCCTGAACATGCTCGGGGACGAACTTGGCCCGAAAGAGCCTCACGAACTCATCCCAAGCAACTTCCACAACTCCATCCTCGAATCGGGTACGCAGTAATGAAGCCCACCATACATCAGCTCTTTCCTGCAATATACCCTTCATAAGCACTAACTAACAACTCTAACTTAACAGAACACACAAGCATACAAAACAAACGCATACCTGTAGCATGTAGGTGGCTAGGGTAACCTTGTCCTCATCCGCACACCTCATAGCTCGGAAGACTTTCTCTATCTCCCTCATCCAGCTCTCAGCCAGTAACGGGTCGCTCTCCCCCTTAAAAGAGGGTGGCAACATCCTCTTAAATCTCTCCATGGTGGAAGGCCACCATGGTCCTGAGCTGGAACTCGAGCCTGCTACAACAACCAACAATCATTGCATAGTTACCATCACATCATGCAATTAAATCAAACAGACTACTCTTTAACAAGTATACTAACCTGAGCCTCCAACTGAGCCTGGAGTGCTGCCTGGGTGTGGGCCTGCGTCTGCATGGCCTGCACTAACCCTTGCATGAACACCCCATAGTCCACAGGCGGTGGTGGGGGAAGCACAGGACCCTGAGGTGCCGGGACCTGCTGCTCAGCCCGCTCCTCGCCTCTCTGCTCGCCCTCACGAGCAGGAACACCTCCACGCCTACCACGCGAAGTCATGGCTGCAATAAAATTCAGCCATCAATCAGGGCTCGTTAATTAACTCCTAACCCATTTTCTTATCTATCTTTTCCTCATTATTATTCAATTCTACACATGTGGACAATTCTATAAAGATTTAGCATGTAATGGAGATGATGACTTATGTATATCCATGTACGGTCTCAATCGATCTCTCTGATACCAATCTCTGTGACGACCCTCATTATACCGGTACGGTTATACCAACCCACGTCGGTATAGTAAAGGTTATCACAGCGGGACATTGACCCGACACTAACAATTGATTGAGATGTACACAAATATAGATACAGAGTCGCGGAAGTAAAGGACTAACTGTCATCACATTTCATCATCCACATTTAACATACATGATCCATATAGCAAATTAAAAGACTAAACTTTCACAATTGAAATTAAACCAAAATACATTGTCCACAAGATTAAAGTTCTACATTTTAATACATAATTTGTCCACAATTACAAAATGATAACTCTAATACAAGCTACAATTTACATACTATGAAACAAAAAGGGCACAACGAAGACTCCGCCAACTAGTCTCCACGCTCGGAGTCACTCTCCACGGTCTCCTCCAAAGGTACCGGGTCACCAACTAAACCTGTACGCCGAAGCAAGTAATGAGTCTAAAAGACTCAGCAAGTAACTCCATACACATCATTCATGCATACATCACAGTAGGTTCCACTAATTCAATTTACAAGGCAACATACAACCTATCATGGTAATTCTACCAAATCAAAACACATGGTACATGGTTTAAGATGTTTCAAATAACACTTCCTATCACATGCTTTCTACTCATTTAATCACATGAAGACTACACTTCCATTTGACTATAACATGATAGCAATTTACATGGAACTAGAAGTATCATAGCATGAATTATTGTCTCATACTCTAACACATTCACTTCACATGGTTACACATTCCCATATTTCACATGGTTCATTTTCTTTCAAACAATTCACATGTACACATGTTCACATTCTAACCTAATAATTCACATGATTTCACATTTCACATTCACATGTTCACGTATACACATTTTACACATGTTCACATATACACATTTTACACATGTTCACATATACACATTTTACACTTGTTCACAATCACATTTCACATATTATTTGCCGTGACACATAGTCCAAACCACCACTAGAAGGACACATCACATACACATAACACATAGCACATCACCTAGGCAATACAGTGATGACTCTTGGCACTGCGCAGACCGGGAGAACACGTCTCCACCCTAACCAGTGGTACTTGTCCACCTCCAGGATTTCATCCTAATGCCCTTAGGATATCTTAACACATTGAACCTTCCCATGGGGACTTTTCCATGGTACAGTTCCACAGCCCTCTATGGAAGCAGTGTCACACACGGCACATTTTACACATTTCACATTCCGATTAACACACGTTTTACATATGATATTCACACTTTCTTATTTATGCACATGGTTCTGTTCTTCCCTAGCATGATGCCACTAATAACAGAAATCAAGCATTTAGTAGCTCTCATGGGTTAATTGGAACGCACATCATTTAACCTTAATCATGGTACATGTAATTATAACTCATTTTCACATGGAAATCTCATAGTGTAGGCTACTGTTATCCAATTTTCCTGAAAATTTAGCCACATGTTGTTTTCGGGTATAAGAACACACATGCAAATTTTCACATTTCTCTGAATTCACATGTATTTATAGAAATTGGAACATCCCGTTTCATGCCATTCATGAATTAAATTAACATAGAACATGACATGGATTTCAGATCTGATCATGCACAGTCATAAATCACACATACATATTGACACAAGAAATTTTCTCAATTTATTTCCAACACATGATTTACTAAATTTTTCACAAGGTGTACACATGTTTTCTATTTCTCATTGCAGGAATTATAAAAATTCACATGAATATGGGGAAATTCCCAAATTTGCAGGGCATGGACTGATACATATAAACATGGTTCATAAAATTTTACAGCATTTAATTCCTCAGGAATCATGAGAACAAAATTAAACATGCATAACCTCTTTCCTACACATGCCTTTCAAGAATTCTAATAATTATTGCCATCCACAAAAAAATACAAGAAATTTCACACAGATCACATTATCTATTTTACATAACATATAAAATTTACATTATATCCTCATGCGCCAAAGTCCGGAAATTAAAGATATAGGGCAGAACAGTTCACTGTTCTGTCAAGAAGAACTTAACGGCATACTCTGGCCGTTCACAAGAGTTGGCGGCAACATCGTTAGCCGCTGACTCAAGATCTCAACGGCAACATCTCTTGCCGTCAAGTTCGGACCTGTGTAAAAACACAGTCCGAGCTCTAAAGAATGGTGAATGTAGGGGATCCAGGACACGAGGAAAATCCATAAAAATGATAAAAACCTCCTAGACACATACATGGACAAGGTGAAAGGGTTGCTTGCCTTTGGAAAAACTCCTAAAGGGATCAAAATGGTTGGAGAAGCTCTCCTTGGGCAGTCCCAAGAAGCCTCCAAGATGCCTCCACTCGGCCTCTGTGATGCTCCCCTCTGAAATCCGGGGCCGGGGATGTGTAGCCGGATGTGTTGTCTCCCTCCTTGTCGAAGTAGATCGCCAGGAAGAGCCTTGGATCGCCGGATCAAAGCTCTCAAACCTCAGGTTTTCTCACAGCTCACTAGGGTTTTTGTTTTCTCTTTGCAAAGAGCCAAGAGAACTCTTTGGGGTTGCAACAAGGGCTCTCCTAAGAGAGGGCCCTCTCACCCCACGCAAGAGATCGGTTGGAAGGCCAAGGAGCCGTTGGGGGAGTGGTTGCCACGCCCCATCAAGCATGGCACACCATGCTGCTGCGGTCAGACCTGCCAGGAAGTAGACGTCTACCGATATTGCCGCCTACTTACAAATGGACGTCCACCTATATGGACGTTAACAGTAAGTGAACGTCCATCCATGTTGACGTCGACTAACCCTCTGGCCAGAACCCAAAGCCATGCAGAACCCTAATTTCTCCTAAGTATATACATGCAATACTTAGGGGGGGGGGGTAATGTACACACTCATTATGTCACGAAATCAACCAATATACACAACTAAGTATATACATACCTTCATAAGTACACCAAGCTAATGTACACATAATACTTACATGATAATGCATATACATATACAAGCATAAAATTGCACATAATAAAATAATAAGGACAAAATTCGAGGGCCTTACACCCTCTCCCCCTTAAGAACTTCGTCCTCGAAGTTAGAACGACACTACTCGAACAAAAGGGATACTTCTTCTTCATCGCATCATGTTATAGTCAAATTGGAAGTGTAGTCTTCATGTGATTAAATGAGTAGAAAGCATGTGATAGGAAGTGTTATTTGAAACATCTTAACCATGTACCATGTGTTTTGATTTGGTAGAATTACCATGATAGGTTGTATGTTGCCTTGTAAATTGAATTAGTGGAACCTACTGTGATGTATGCATGAATGATGTGTATGGAGTTACTTGCTGAGTCTTTTAGACCATTACTTGCTTCGGCGTACAGGTTTAGTTGGTGACCCGGTACCTTTGGAGGAGACCGTGGAGAGTGACTCCGAGCGTGGAGACTAGTTGGCGGAGTCTTCGTTGTGCCCTTTTTGTTTCATAGTATGTAAATGGACTAAATCAGCAGACTACCAACAACTCGGACTAGTCATTTTCAGAGCTCGAGTAGGAAAAGAACTCTGAAGTTAAGCGTGCTCAGTTGGGAGTAGTCCCAGGATGGGTGACCTTCCTGGGAAGTCTACCAACTGGCACGGTTGTTGGGCCAGTTTGCTGATTGGGTCGTCACAAATGGTATCAGAGCCTTACCCAGCCGGAAGTGCAGGAACTAAGTGCCACACAGGGCAAAGTGCTACGCTATGGGAGCCACCTCTTGAAGCCATAATGGCGCAAAGTGCTACATAGTGGGAGCCACCTCTTGAGCCTGTGGGGGCCACCTCTAGAATCCTGCCTGCCTGGGGTTTGATTGTGTGCTATGTGTGAGCAGCGACGAGGACCTCGCTTATATAAGAGGGGTAGATTGTAATACCCCATATAAGAATATGTTAAATGGACTAAATCAGCAGACTACCAACAACCCGGACTAGTCATTTTCAGAGCTCGAGATGGAAAAGAACTCTGAAGTTAAGCGTGCTCAGTTGGGAGTAGTCCCAGGATGGGTGACCTTCCTGGAAGTCTACCAACTGGCACGGTTGTTGGGCCAGTTTGCTGGTTGGGTCGTCACATGTAAGGTCTCGGGTCTTTAGTGGATCCTTATTGGATCTGAAGTGGTTTTGTGTGGTTGACGGCCAAGGATTGCCGTTGAGTCAGAGTCAGCGTCCAGCGATGTGGACGTCTGAGCTTGAACTCAACGACATGCGATCTGGACGTCAGTCTGTAGGCGGTTCAGTTGGCGGCCAGAGATGTTGACGTCGACTAACCAGTCCTGTTGAAATAGGGCAGCCCGAGAGCAGAGCTTCTTCTTCTCCTTTCCTCTCCCTTCTTCCACCTTTGCTTTTCTTTGTTTTCCACAGCTTCTGTTGGGTGATTTGAGCTCGTGGGAAGGCCCTGGATCGTGTGGCGTTGCTAGATCGGGCGGGAAACGCGTGGTTTTGGTGCGATTCGCGCGGAGTCTTCGGGGGAAACCGGCGCGATTAGTGGCTGTTTGGGGATTTGTAAGGCTTTCTGAGGTAGGGACTTAACCCCAATAACCCTCCCCAGCAAACTAGCATGCCCAATTAAGTGAATTGGAATGCAATTTATGGTTTAGGGTTTGGGTTGTATCATGCCGGGATTGGAGTAAATTAGACAATCTAGGTGTTAGACTGTTTAGTTTAGATGTTCTGGTAGTGTAGATTGATGAGAGGAAGTGTTTCCCTCCATCAGTCGGAGTTTGGTTAAGTGTTTTTGCCCATTGGGACTGATTCGGTTCAGTTCTGGGTATAGGGGACTGAAGATATCAACGTCCACATCTGTTGACGTTGAGATCTTTAGGGGTGATTTAAACGACAAGGTCGATTGCCGTTTAACCAAGATAAACGACATGATGAGTGCCGTTTACCTCATGTTGGCGGCAATCGATGTGGCCGTTAATCTCCTGTGTCCCAGCAGACTTAAGTTGTGTGTTTAGAGGCGATTGACATGTGATGTCCACCCTAATAGCACAAGTGGGCCAGGCTTAGAGTGTGACTCCGCATGTGCATAAGAGTAGTTGTTTGTGGCACGAGGTGTTACTTACTGTACGGGGTTTCAGACGTTGAGTGTGTTCCGTCTGTTGTACGCACGTTGCGTTACCGTGTACCCATTTCTGTTGTGTTACCTAGGCGTGGGTGCGACTCCGTCTAGACGACTAGTGTGTGGTTATCCTCCGCTAGTGAGCCGGGACATCAAGTGCGACTCTGTCCTGTGCGTACTCCTTTGGTGGTTTTGAGCCTGTCTCCGTGGAGCCCCTTCTCTACCGCTAGGGTCAAGCATAGGGGAAAAACCGTCGTGACCAGACGCGAGAGAGAGCGTCTGTAGTGTGCACACGTGGCTGGGGTTGAGAGCCTCTGTGGTGACGGGACGCCGAGCCACAGACCCTAGCTGAGTCCTACTTGCTGTGTGTGTGAGTGTGTGTGTTACTGAGCCGCGAGGTTTACAGTTTTTGTGTTGTGGTGCGACGTGTACTTACTTTCAGTTTTTACTTTCCGCACTTTAGTTCTGTTGCCGGTGGGGTTACTTTTCCCTACTGGGTCTCTTTTCTTGAGACTCACTCCCTTCCCTTTCAGGTGGTCTTCGTCGACTCCCGTTACAGGCGAGTCTAGCCACTCCGTGTTGGTGCTCCCTAGCTGCAGTGAGTAGTACTTTTTGTTGTACTTCTGTACTATGTACTTTGCTCAGACTCTGAGTTGTATATATTGTTGTATAGTGGAATTTTACTGCTTTGCATGGTGTGTATCTTCTTACATATAGTCTCCTCAGACTTTCACTTCCTACCCTTCCGAGCTTGTCTCGTGGGTTAGCGGGTCAGAATTCGGGTTACTGGTTGTTACTGGTAATGCGGATTCTGGGTCGTTACAGATAGCCCTAATAATAATTTTCTATGTTGATGAATTTCAAATGTATTTTGAGGAAGATGCTAAAAACATAACTAGTTAACTCCCCCCTTCAACTCACCACCTTCACAAGTACACACTATGAGTCAAGCTAGAAAAAAAAAAATTCTTGCATGAAATATGAGCATGAAGCACAATGTTAGGAACAAAAATTTGAAATACAATTTGTCTTTCCCCCCAACTTAAATGACATTGTCCTCAATGGCATAAAAATAATGACAATAGAATAAAGCCAATGTAAGTTAAGAAAGGAGAGATGCAACCTGATGATCACATGCGGATGGTTGCAATACTAGCTTTATCAAAGGATAGTGGCCAGCAAACACCTAAACAACAAATAAAAACAAAATCAATAGAAATCAATTTTCCTAAAAATATTGGGTTGTCTCCCAACAAGCGCTATGTTTAATGTCTTCAGCCAGACACATGGGGGTAACAGGGTCACGTAACACCCCCAATCAATTGACGCCAATTTTTCTTTGTAAGGCATCACCAGCCATGGTGGGTCAAGTGTTCCAAATGTCTTAGCAGATCAGTAAGATAAAGAAATTGAGGCACTCAAGATAATATCTTCAATTAAGAAATTTTCATTTGCACACTTAAGATCTTTATATGTTTGAACACATCAATGCAGACTTTATTATTTTCTCCATTTTCACCACAACTTCCATTTCATATCCTCTTTCATGATGTTCAGGTCAGATTGAGTTGAATGCTCAGAGGATTGTTTAAACTCCACAGGCTGACTTGTGTCAAAATAGTAGCATGATCTAGAATGAAATGGATTGACTTTCAGCACAAGGATGCTTAAAAGTTCAAGTGTAGTTGACCAATCAGCTAGTGGTAGCATGTCCATGAACATGTTGGATTTGCCAAGATCAGGGAGAGGTAGGAGTTCCATGTCTTTGTCGACCTCAAGAGAGACCCAGTCAATGTGGACTTCGACAGAATTTCTAATTCTTCTCTTACCCCAGAAGAATGATTGATGATTACACCCAGCTCTTTCTCCACACTTACATCTTCTCTGTCATCCACTTGAAACATGTCACATCAAACTCAGACCCAACTTTAGATGACACTCTTTCTTTTCTCCCCCCAACTTGAATTCAACTATTCACTAGAGCTGTCCTCAAATATGACATCATGGATGGAGTCTTCTTGATGGTCAGTTTCAAGTTGGGCCAAGACAATGATTGATTCTTAGTGGCACCCATCTCCTCTTGATTTGACTCATTAAAATTATCTCTCATTTTCCAAGTAGGCATGTCCACAATTATATTGGACTGAGAAGTTTCGAATGGAATTTGAGAGTCAAAATGTTGGTCATAATCAAGATAATGATGTTCATATTGTCAGTGGGTTGGCATGATGACTGACTATCTTGCCTCCTTCTGATTTTCATCAGTTGAGTAATCAGAGGTCAGTTTTGACAAAGGATTGCTCTAATTTTGTTGTTGTTGGGTGAATGTTTGCTCAAAGACTTGTTGGTTATCATGGAATTTTTGCATAAATTGCCCAAATTGATCATCAAATAGGCCTGATTGTGGGGAGAAGTATAAGTGGACTGTGGTTATACATGTCCCTCATGAGGCTTTTGTCATGAATATCAATTTGGCATTGGCCCAATGTTGAAAGTTGTGGATAGGTAGATTTTGGCTTGGGCCAGAATAGGTTGATCTCTAAGTGTTAAATGTGGCATTACTTCTCCAAGTGGTTGGAAGGGTGTGCCTTCAGAGCGTTTGTTAAGCACACAGGTAATCAATGCCAAAAAAAAATTGATCGAACCATGATATGATTTCGGCACCTAGAAAGGGTCCTTGAATTTCCCCTGAGGATCTTGATAGAGTAACTCAATTTTTCAGGAGAGACACCTTGGTCAACTTTTGAGTAAGGAGTGGTGTGGATAACACTTGAAAGGTTTGGGTCTGTTCTTGGGTTGAGGGAGGTGATGAGATGTAAAGTGGGTCAACATATTTCCTCCACCCTGAATCATACATGTGATCTTTAATTGGGTGACCATGAATGAGATGGGCTTGAGTTCATTTTGGAGCAATTGGACTGGTAAGTAGAGGTTGATGGATAAAGTGGGTGAGGTTGAGAGTGCATACCATAGTGGGCTGATCCAATTTGTCCAATTGAAGTGCCAATTTCATAACCATGATTGTCAACCCCACATAAATCTCTTTTTTTTGTTTTTTTTTGTTTTTTTTTTGAAATATCTGATTTTTTTTGTATTTTCAAATTTAGCAAACAATTAATCCTATGACACCTATGGTTCCCTAGGACATAAACATTTGATTTCTCACTAATCAACTGAGCCTAACTCAAATCCACTCTCAAGCCCGTTAACTGGCCAGGTAAGAGGTGGGAGAGTGGGAGGTTCCCCCTGCTCTCGCAGGGACCTAATTAATAACCACTTGTCCACTTAGGCATTTGCCTATGAACCTCTAGCCTTAGACACCAGTTTCTAAACTTATAGTTGGCCCAAGTGGCTCAAGTCTCAAAGCGAACCCTAGGTCAAGTTTCTACTTTCTTTTATTGGGCTTGGAAATGCAAATGTGCAGGAAGTTGTGGTTTGTGGGCTAAGGAAGGGTGATCAAATCCCCACCTTATCTTTTTAAGGAAATTGCCCTTAAATTATTTAGAAATGATGTGCACACCACAAAATCCAAGCAAGGGTTCTATGCAAGCATGGCAATGCATGATCATGATTTGAAGAAAGTTGAGATTCTCACCTTGCCTCCTGCAAATCTTCGACAAGAAAGGAACTTTTCAAAAAAAGAAATTACCTAAAGATGGAAATCTAAATGATGCATGTCCTAAAGATGGAAAGTTTTCTAATCTTGACATGACATCTTTATTGGATTCAAGTGATTGATTTTTTAAATTTTTTTTAAATTAATTATCTAAACATGGCAACTAAGAAAAGGAAACTAAATCAAGAGGGTTTTAATGGTACTTACATCCAACGCAATCCCTCGTTCTTTTGAAAATGAAACAAATGGAAAGAGTGAGGAAGAAGGAAACTCACCTCACTTATCCTTTTTCTGATTTTTTCTGCAATTTTCGGATTTTTGTTCCCAAAGCAGAGCTTTTTACCTACAGATTCGGCTTTCAGCGACAGTTTTCTGACAGATTCTTCAATTTTGCAATTTCCAGGATTTTTTCACTTTTATTTGATACCTACAAAAAGAAAGAAAATGTTAGCATGAATATATACAAATAACACCAAGATTATCAAAACTAAAATTTAATTCCCGGAACGACGCCAAAAATTGATAGCCCACGAATGCGTCGTTTAAACAAGTAACTAACAATCTCAAAATTATCGGCCTACCACTAATATTTTGACAATAGTTAAGTGGTGACAGCCAAGCGAGTCCACGGGGAAAAAGATTTTAGAGTTGAAAACCTTGAGTTTTAGTTAGTGAAAATAGCGTGGTGATATTAAAACTAAGTGGCGTTAAATAAAATCTAAGCTAAACTAAATAATAAAGAGAGAGATATTAAGAGAGAGAGAGAGGAGTAAGACTATTACGAAGGAAGAGAGTAAGAAAATACTAGTGACTGAGAAACTAAAAAGATATTCTAAATCTCTAAACACAAGCATATCCAACTAAAATAAATCTAAAGAGAAAGAAGGTGAAGAAGAGAAGGTAGAAAAGAGGAGAATAGAAGAGAGAGAGACGGAGGGTACAAATAGTGAACAAAATAACTAACAATGTATTAAATAAAAGAAAATAATGTGCATCTAACATACAACTTAATTAAGAGAGAATAAGGGAAAAGATGAGAGAGAAAGCAAGAAGAGAGAGAGGGAGAGGAGGAGAGAGAAGAGAGAGGAGCGGGCGATAGAGATGGGGGAGAAAAGAGGAGAGAAAGCGAGAGAAGAGAGAGAGAGCGAGAAAGAGAGAGAGAGACGGCGAGGGAAAGAGAGAGAGAGCGGCGATAGAGAGATAGAGAGAGGAAAGTGAGAGGAGAGAGAGAAGAGAGCGCGTGAGGAGAGAGGAGAGAAGAGAGAGAGGTGCGCGGCCCACGTGCATGCATGCAACGTGGGTGGGGCGGCGCGGGGGCCAGCAGGGGGGGCGGGGACGTGGAGGCGGCAGGCGGGGCGCACAGGCGGGCTGGGGCGGGCGCGGCGGGGGCTAGGCGGGGAGCAGGGCGGCCTGGGAGGCGCGGGGTGTGCCTGCGCGCGTGGCGGGGACAGGCAACTGGCAGGCGCTGCGCTGCTGTGCTTGCGCTGCTGCTTCTGGCGCGAGAGGAGACCGGGGGAAGAGGAAGAGAAGGGGAAGAGGGAGAAGAGAAGGGAGGGAAGAAGAGATCGGAGAAGGAGAGAGGGGGGGAGAGAAGAGAAAGAACTCATCACAAGAGGAGAGGGGAGAGGTTTATAAAGTGGTAGAGAAAGAGAGGAAGGGGAGAGAGAAAAGGAAAGAGAGATTTTTAGAAAATAAGGGAGAAGATTTTTAAAAGTGAGAAGTGTTTTAAAATAGAGGAATATTTTAATAGAATCTCTCTTTATTTTCTCTTGCTTCACTCCAATCCATTAGCCCATTTGACATTTTATTTCTTGGCCCATTAATCCTGCAAATACAACACAATAGAGATTTAATCAATTATCATTTTTTGTAATAAAGTGACAATGAGTTTGTGTGAAATTAAGGACCATAAGATAATAAAATAACATGGTTATCATCAATAACAACACAATTATCAACAAAACCCGCTCACCAACCTCGAACCAATCAAGAGGAGTCGGACACAGTCGTCCATACAGAGCCTCATAGGGTGCCTTGCCGATACTGGAATGAACTGTCTTATATGCAAACTCAACCAGCAGTAAGTAAGCTGCCCAAGATCCAGCCACTCTAGAAACAAGCTCATAGCAGGTCCTCCAAGGTCTAGATAGTCCGCTCTGACTGTCCATCTGATGAGGGTGGTAGGTAGATCTAAAACGCCAGCTCTGTCCCCAAACCTCTCTGAAACTGCACCAGAACCAGAAGTGAAGCGAGGATCTCTATCTGACACAATTAGATCGGTACCTATGCAAAGAAACAATCTGCTTCCATGTGTAGTTTGGCCAACCTGCTCACACCCCAGCATCTCTAAGGGCAAGAATTGGCGTCTTCGTCAATCTGTCCACAGCACCCAAAATACTATCATAACTCCTACTGGCCTCGGTAGTCCACAACACAAAATCTATCGTCACTGGTCCCACTTCTACATGGGAATCTCTAACGGCTGAACAAGCCTCTAGGGCGCGGTGCTCAGCCTTCACCTGTGATAGACCAAACACCTCGGCAACAAAAGCCTCTATGTCTCTCTTCTCTCACTGGGCCACCAAAACTGTCGTCTCAACTTGTGGTACATCTTGGTAGACCTTAGATGAATCGCGTATCGGGACCCATGTGCCTCCTGGAAAACTGCTCTTCCGACAGACTCCTCATCAGGTACATAGAGTCGTCCAGAATCTGACAGTACCGTCATCATGCAACTCAACCTCTGGAAGTAGTAACACTCTGTGCAACTATGGATCTGTCTGTTGAGCCTCAACAACCTGCCTATCTATGGCGGAGGCAACTAGCAAACTGCCAACAGACACTGTTGTCGCTTGGTGGAGACTCTCTGAAGGACCCCTCTGCTGCAGACTGCACAACTGCCACTCTCTCATCATGACATAGATGACCTGTGTTTTCCTACCAAGGCATCTGCCACTTCTTAGCCTTCCAGGCTGATACTCTATACTAAAATCATAGTTTTCAGGTATCCATCCTGCGGCGCTGCTCATGTTCAAATCCCTCTGTGAGAAGATGTAAAACAGTCTTGATGGTCGCTGCGAACACAAACCTCACTCCGTATATATAGTGACACCAAATCCTCAAGCAAAAACTACCACTGCAAGCTCTAGGTCGTGGGTTAGGCAACTCTCCTCATGAGGCTTTATAAGGTTGACGTGACGCATAAGCCACCATATGCCATGCTGCATCAAAGACTGTCTCCTAAACAAACCCCGAACCTTCGTACTGAAGGTAACACCAAGACTGGCGCTGTCGTAAACAGTCGCTCCAACTCATGAAGCTCTGCTCACACTGCTCCGACCACTCAAAAGGTGCTCCCTTCCTCGTCAAACGAGTCATGGGTGCAGCAATCTAAGAAAAATCTCTAAGAAACCTGCGGTAGTACCCAGCAAGCTAAGGAAAACTGCCTATCTCTGTCACTGTACGGGGCTTCCCACTGTAGAACTGCCTCGACTTTGCTGGATCTACAGAAACTCTGTCACTGAGATACACTGCCCCAAAAAAGTGGACCTACTGCACCTAAAACTCAACTTGGTGAGTTTGGCATACAGCTGGTGCTCTCGCAGAGTCTGCAACATGATCCTCAGGTGTTGGGCATGCTCCTCCTTTAACGCAGAGTGCACAGAATGTCGCAACAAATGACTAAGACAAACTGTCCAAATATGGTGGAACACTCTATGCATAGATTCATGAAGGCCGCTGGGCATTGGTGAGCCCAAATGGCATCATCAAAAACTCAAAGTGTCCATGATCTGGTCCTAAAGCTGTCATATCTACATTTGAATCTCGATCCACAACTGGACAGTAGCCTGATCTTTAGGTCAATCTGGAGAAAACTCGAGCTGACGAAGCTGACATAGATACATCAATCCTAGGTAGAGGATACTATTCTGATGGTCACCTGATTCAGCTTCCTTAATAATCAATACACAACCGCAGGCTACCATCCTTCTTCTCCTCAAACAATACTGGAGACACCTAGGGAGAAAAGCTATGGCGGATATAGCCTCTCCAGCAGCTCCTCCAACTGCCTCTTCAGCTCCTGCAACTCTGCGGTGCCATGCAGTAGGGTGTCTGCGCCAG
Source organism: Colocasia esculenta (assembly GCA_014218235.1). Taxonomy (NCBI): domain Eukaryota; kingdom Viridiplantae; phylum Streptophyta; class Magnoliopsida; order Alismatales; family Araceae; genus Colocasia; species Colocasia esculenta. Next base: position 20,279 of record JACBKR010002231.1, read on the forward strand.
AGGGTGTGTGCCAGGAACAAGCTCAATAGTGAACTCAATCTCCCGGTCTGGTGGTAGACCAGGTAGCTCATCTGGAAACTGACAAACCACTGGGATGTCCTCCACTCCCCAAGGAACTGGCAACAAGTATAGCATAGCAAGGAAACCCTGGCACCCAGAAGCAACAACCTCCGTGCTCTCAAAGCAGAAATCAAAAAAATGGGAAGTAAGAGGTACGATACCCTGAAAGTAGAAGACAACCCATCTAGGTATCTGAAGGTACACCCTCTCTTCCTGCAATCAACCACTGCACCGTACTGCTCGAGCCATTCCATACCCAGAATCACATCAAAATCCTACAACTGCACTGATACATCCTCAACACAGTACGAGGTAAGGGCAAAATCTCCTATCTCCAGCTCACAACAAGTACACTAGACTCTCATGTCCAGCTCCCAAGGGAGTCTAAAAACTTCTTAGAAACAAAAGAGTGTGGAGGCACCGGAATCAAACAAAACTCTAGATGCAACACCAAGAATAGTCAAAATACCTTCACAAGCTGAGCTGCCTCCGCCTCTATCGGGTCATGTGCATGACACGAGTCCTGGTCTTTGGCCTGCCTGAACTCAAAGCCTACTGATGTTGCTGCACAGGAACTGCTGCTGCTGCTATGTACGCAACTGAGGCTGACTCTGTCTCTGTGGATCTCGAGGTAATAGGGGTAATCCCGCGCCATGTGACCCAATTGGTCATACCGGTAACACCTTCCAGCAAAAGAGTGTTGGCTCTACTGTTGAGGCTACCTAAAAAGATGCTGAACACTCTCCATTGAAGGCTGCCTCTGCTCTGACTGCCTCCTGTCATGACGAAACCTCCTTTAGACCTTGACCTCGACGATGTCCCCATAGAGGAAGACGCAAAAGAAGTCGCGGTCCTCGGAGTCTGCTAAGAACTACTCTACTGCTACTCTACGGAACGGACCCACTGGGCCTAAACAACTCTGATCTGTCCATGGGTCCGTAAAGTGTTAGCCTCTAAAGATGCCACGGTCTGATAGGCTGCGTCCAGGTCAGTGACGCGAGCAACTATCAGCACCTGCCTAAGCTCTGGCCTCAGTCCTCTCAAAAATTGCTTGGTCCTCAGGCTCTCATCTGCCATAATCTGTGGTGCATATCGCCCCAACTCTACAAATCTGGCTCTATGTTGGACCAGTGTCATCTCTCACTATATCAAGCTCAAGAACTGGTACAACCTCTCAGTCCTAACATAAGTGGGGCAGAAAGCTCTCTAGAAGGTAGACACAAGCTCCTGCCATGAGATCTACCTAAGTGGGCGAGACTAAAAAAAGGTCTCCCACTACGAAGTCCACCAAGCCAGTGCCTGACCCTGCAACTGATAACTCGCCAACAGAACCCTCTCCTCTACTGCGTACTCCATGGAACAGAAAGTCCGCTCCACAGTTTCTAACCACGACTGAGCTACATCTGGGTCTGGCTGCCCCTCAACTAGGGAGGCTGAAACTACAAAAACTCCCTCAACACCCTCCCGTGACCTCCCTGAGGTGCTGGAGCATCACGGTGCTGGGCGACTAACTGTGCCATCCCCTCAAGAAAACGGGTCCAGTCAAACCCCTGTGCTACCTGAGGAGGGGGTGGTGGCGGTGGTGCAACACCACTGTGTGCATCCTACGGTCCTGGCTGCACCTGCTGTGGTGGTGGTGTTAGTTATGGGTGTCCTCAAGCCAATCATAACTTGTACATTCATGTTCTTTGATAATAATAATAAGGCTTTTATATTCATTATGTGTAATTCGTTTATCGTTTCATTATGAAGTCCATGAATATACGCAATGGATATTAATTATGATGAGATCATAACAATGAGATTAATATCCTTTAAACGTATATTCTTAATTGTTCCTAGTCGGGGGATATCCGAGAAGGACATCGGATATCCGTTAGGCTAGTACAGGTTGCACCTGCTCATATGATGAGGGTGGCTGGTCTCATAGTCACTTGTGTGGGGACACTAAGGTGAATCTGTAGGTGCTCATTAGAGAATGAGTTCACTGAACTGATCCGTTATGAATCGCTGGATGGTAATGTTACCTAACTATCAACCAGCTAGATTCATTGTCACAGTGGCATGATTGGTCCTTAGACCTGAGACACCAAGGACACCTTGTTGGTGGACTTCTGGGTTTTGACCTTGACTTATAGATCTCTAGCCATGAGGTCTTAATCAGTTAAGTGATCGATCTAGCGGAATACCTTCGAGGTGATTGTGTGGTCAATATGGGATCGCTCGCTCTCGGTAATAGGAGAGTGAATGCTCTACGGAAGGATGCCTGATAGTCCCTGGCCAGGGCAAGACTACTTATCAGAAAAGGAGTTTTCTGATATTGTTATGCGGCATCTAAACCAAGTGAGTACACATATTAGGGTTTGACAGTTGACCATACCCTAAGTGCACTCGGGAGCATTGTACGAGCGAAGGATTATAGTCACGTGGTAACTGATGATACAAAAGGTTACTTGAATGGGTTGCTGACCCCAATGCTTTCCAGGATCAAGTGGTGTTGCTTGGCACCCAACTTGATTGGAAGCCCTGTCAATTATCTTGAGACGATAATTGATTGTGTAATTAATTAATATGAGATGTTAATTAATTACCATAAGTCAATAAAGAGTTATTGAGCTTAATGGGCTGAAAACTGGACTAGCAGTTGGGCCTAGAGGGTCACACGCATAAGAGTTCCGAACAGACTGGGCAAGGTGTTCTTTATAGACAATGACTGGGTTTTTATGAAAAACCGCGGTGTCTATAAATATACGCTGAGAGTTAAACCCTGGGCCAAGCTCCAGGCTTAACCCTGGCCGCCCCCCTCCTCTCTCTCTCCCAGGGTGCCCCCACCCTCTCTCTCCTCTCTCCAGCACATGGTGGAGCTGAGATCCGGGAGACGCGTGGAGAACGAGGAGATCCGTCTGCGTCCGGAGCTCGCGTTGTGCATGAGTCGCCATGTTTGTCGTGTTCGTGGGTCGCACATCGGATGTGCACTTGCCGCTTGGTACGTGGAAGGTGTTCCTGGTACCAATGCCTTCGCGAAGAACCCCTCGTGCCGTTGTTTGGCCATCTATGGAGGTCGTACGGCCGCCTGCAAAGTGCCGCCGTCGCGCAGATTTCGCTTTCTTGGACAGTCCAAGATGGGCCGATTTTTGCAGGTTTTTGGGGTTTCTCCGGGGTTTTCTGGGCATTGTGGGGTGATGGCAGGCGATCTCCGGCGCCGCCGGCGCCGTCCGCGGCCGCCAGAGGCGGCAAGGGGGTCGGCGAGGCCGCCCTCCGCCGGAGGGCGGCGGCGGCTAGGGTTTCACCCTAGCCGCGCGCCCCTCCGTTCGGGCGGAGGGGGCGACCCCGCGCCGGATCCGACCGGCCCTATTCCCCTATTTTTTTTAAGTTTTTAATGGTTTTTAAATTGTTTAAAATTCAGAAAAAAAATGTTTTAAAATCCCAGAAAAATTATGAAAAATGATTTTTGAGTTTTAAAATTGTTTTAACTCTTTGTAAATTATTTTCATATAAATGACCCATTACTTAATTAGTTTAAATTAAATCTGAAAACCGTTTTAGTTATTTCCTCCAATCTAATTAAAGACATGTTAATGATTTAGAAATGTGATTTTTAAATTAATTAACTGTACATCTTGGCGACTTCATGCAGTAACGGTGAATGACGTTATCTAATGTTGATTAGATATTATCCATGTTAGCTAAATTTTAGTTAAATGGTTTTCAAAATATAATTATTATATTTTGAAATAAAAGTTATTTCAGAAGTAATTATGTGATGATTGCTTATTGATGCATGTGATGTGTGTGGATGGATGGTCATGGACTTAGATATCATGTGATGATTGTTATGGTTAATGGCAAATGATGTAATTTATGAGGACTGCGTGCCTCTTTCTCTCCCTCTATTAAATCCGGGTTGTACATTCTATCTCCCTCCTGTTATGTACTCCCCTTGACTTGTTCAAGGTTTCTTATTATTATGATGTACATTTATGGGCCTGCGAGCCCAATTTAATATTACTTGTAATTTTAGAAGCGGATTGGCGGAGATGGAGGAGAGTACCATGCAGGACCTTGCTGGAGATAAAGTTACATCAAGCTAAAGCATCAGATGCGGGGCTGCCATTTGTTCACCATATTTGTGGATTACCAACTGGCTCTGGTAATGCCACTCTAGGTTAAAGTCCATGATCATCCATCGTTTTCTTCATGTATATGATATGTGTGGAATGTGCTATGGTATTATATAATTAAATATATGATATTCCAAATTTTATATATCAATAGCACACAGATATAGAGACCAAGATAAAATATCAAAATCCCTCCTCGTTTAAATTTTAAGCCGTAACGTAATCATTGAGAATGAATTACGTGGCCCTCCATCATTATAGTTTTAGGATTGCCATTAGATCGGGCAAGTTTGTTGTGCTATCCACAAGGCTTGCCAAATCTGATGACAGACTAAAACTATGGCATAGTGATGTCTTAAACGGGATAGAGGACGGTGTAGCTTTGTTGTGCTATCCACAAGGGCTACATCAAATCTATGCTCGTTACGTAATGATGGTAACTGCTTAGACTGGATTAATGACTTGTTGTGCTATCCACAAGGTCATTAAAATTCAGGGGCCAAAATAAGATCGGATATTGCAAGAGTTGCAAGAGTCAAGGGTTGACCGCTTTCAGATCATAGTATGGTTTGTTGTGCTATCCACAAGATCATGCTATGAGTCTGTGAGATTCGATCCCCACTAGGAGACCGTCGGTGTCTCCCATTCTGTATATCTGAGGGTTATACAGTCTGCCGAAAAATAGTGGGAGCTAATCTTGATTAAAGTCCTAATCTAGATTTAATTATTATTATGAACATCTGCTAGTTGTGTTTACATTTCCTTTAGAGGCAAAAAATGTCGTCAGTAACCCACTCCGTGGCATACTGGATGCCAACAAATTGACAGGCCCGAACTACTCGGAATGGCTCAAGAACCTGAAGATTGTCCTCAGGTCTGAGCGCATTGCCTATGTCCTGGAAGGTGAGTTTAGCTGAGATGCTAAACATGCTGAAGACTGCTGAGGGCAACCTTAAGAAGGAAAAGCCCACTGTTTCATGGTTGGAAAGTCCAACAGAAGAGGAGAGCAGTGCAAGCCTTAAGAAAGGCAATGCAAAGAAACAGTCCAAGCAAAGACAAAAGGACATAAGCAAAGGAGCAGAAAAAGGGTGAGTGCTTCCACTGCAAAAAGAAGGGGCACTGGAAAAGAAATTGCAAGGACTATCTTGCAATGAAGGCTCAAGAGAAGCAAAAGCTTGGCGAAGCTTCAGGTATCTATATGATAGATCTTCACTTGTCTATTAGAGATTCTACATCTTGGGTTTTAGACACTGGATGTGCTTCTCATATCTGCAATGATATGCAAGTGTTGACAGGTAGAAGGAGGCTGAGTAAGGGTGAGGTGAACTTGAGGCTTGGAAACGGCGCAAGTGTTGCTGCACTTACTGTGGGGACAGTGAAGCTCAAGTTACCCTCAGGAGATTTACTTTCATTAGATGATTGCTACTTTGTGCCTAGCATTATAAGAACATTGTTTCTGTTTCTTGTTTAGACAGAGTTGGATACAAGTTTACCATTGAGAACAATAGTTGTTCAGTTTATTTGAGAAATAAACTAGTGCTTTAGCAAATTTGGTAAATGGTTTGTATCTACTTGATGTTTCTTACGAAAATCTCCATGTTGATGTTTCTCCTAAGAGAAGTAAGAATAGTGTGAACACTGCTACTTATGGCATTGTAGGCTTGGTCACATTGGCGAGAATAGGCTTCAAAAGTTGCATAAGAATGGATACTTGGATCCATTGATTATGAATCATATGCAACTTGTGAATCCTGTTTAATGGGTAAGTTGACCAAATCTCCATTTAGTGGACATGGAGATAGAGCCAAGGACATATTGGAACTAATACACTCGGATGTATATGGTCCAATGTCTACCCAAGCCAAGGGTGGCTACTCATACTTCATTACATTCACGGATGACTACTCAAGGTTCGGATTTGTTTACTTAATGAAGTACAAATCTGAAGCTTTTGGAAAGTTCCAAGAATTTAAGAATGAAGTTGAGAAGCAAATTGGAAAAAGCATTAAAATCCTACGGTCAGACCGAGGAGGTGAATACTTGAGTACAGAGTTCACGCAATCTTAAAGGATAATGGTATCCTTTCTCAATGGACTCCTCCCTATACACCACAGATGAATGGTGTATCGGAAAGGAGGAATCGCACCTTGTTGGACATGGTACGATCCATGATGAGCGTTCGTAATACCAGTTTCCTATGAGGATATGCGCCAGAGTCAGGGCATATCTACTGAACAGGGTTCCCAGTAAATCTGTGTCTTCTACTCCATATGAGATATGGAAGGGTAGAAAGCCTGATTTTAAACATGTTAAAATCTGGGGCTGTCCAGCCCACGTGAAGAGACACGACCCAGATAAACTGGAATCCAGAACCGATAAGTGCAGGTTTGTTGGATACCCAAAAGAAACGTTTGGGTACTACTTTTACCATCCTGGTGAACAAAGAGTGTTATCGCTAGGAGAGCTGTCTTCTTGGAAGAGGAGTTCCTTACCCAAGAGGACAGTGGGAGTAAGGTAGATCTAGAAGAGGTTCTAGATCCACAAACTATGCAAAGTCCACCAGTTGAAACATCGGTTCCGGAACCTGTTCAGGAATATACACACATCAGCGTAGGTCTGGTAGAGTACCTAGACAGCCTGAAGATATGTTGGACATATCAGTGAAGGCATGTCTTATAATGAGGATGATGATCCAAAGACCTACCAAGAGGCTGTTGATAGTCCTCAGTCAGGAAATGGCGAGATGCCATGAATTCTGAGATGCAGTCCATGTACACCAACCAAGTTTGGAACTTGGTAGACTTGCCTGAAGGTATTGTACCTATTGGGTGCAAGTGGATCTTTAAGAGAAAGATCGGTGCAGATGGACAGATCGACACTTATAAGCAAGGTTGGTGGCAAAGGGGTATCGTCAAAGGCAAGGAATTGACTATGACGAAACTTTCATCAGTTGCCAATGATAAAGTCGATCAGAATTCTTCTCGCCATTGCTGCATACTTTGATTACGAGATCTGGCATATGGATGTAAATGCTTTCCTCAATGGAAACATTGAGGAAGAAGTGTATATGATACAGCCTGAGGGTTTTACATCCAAAGAGTGTCCAGATAAAGTATGCAAGCTTCAAAGGTCCATCTATGGATTAAGCAAGCTTCTCGTAGTTGGAACATAAGGTTTGATGAGGCTATCAAATCTTATGACTTCATTAAGAATGAAGATGAACCATGTGTGTATAAGAAAATCAGTGGGAGTGCTATCACTTTTCTCATACTTTACGTTGATGACATCTTGCTCATGGGGAATGATGTAGGGATGCTATCATCAGTAAAGGTTTGGTTGTCAAAGAACTTCTCTATGAAGGATTTGGGAGAAGCATCCTACGTATTAGGAATACGTATCTATAGAGATAGATCTAAGAGGATGCTTGGCTTGACCCAATCCATGTACATAGATACCATTGTCAAAAGGTTTGGCATGGAAAATTCCAAGAGAGGTCTCATACCTATGAGACATGGGATTATTCTCTCTAAGGAGCAGTCTCCTAAGACTCCTGAAGAGAGGGCAGCCATGGATAGAGTCCCCTATGCCTCGGCTATAGGGTCTATCATGTATGCCATGCTATGTACAAGGCCTGATGTGGCATTTGCTCTAAGTGTTACGAGCAGATATCAGGCAAATCCAGGTGAAACACATTGGATGGCTGTGAAATGTATCCTTAAGTACTTGAGAAGGACTAAGGATATATTTCTGGTCTATGGAGGAGGGGACTAAAACTTCGGGCATATATGACTCGAGTTTCCAGTCAGACCCAGATAATAGCAAGTCTACATCTGGGTTTGTGTTCACTTGAACGGGGGTGCAGTGAGCTGGAAGAGTTCCAAGCAAGAAACCACTGCAGACTCGACGAGACATAAGCTGAGTACATTGCTGCAGCTGAAGCCACCAAGGAGGCAGTGTGGATGAAGAAGTTCAAGACCTTGGTGTGGTGCCAGGTGACTCTGATCCAATCCCATTGTTGTGTGACAATAATGGGGCCATTGCGCAAGCGAAAGAGCCACGGTCTCATCAGAAGTCAAAGCACATTCTGAGGCGATTTCACCTGATCAGGGAGATTATCACTAGAGGAGATGTACTGGTGGAAAGAGTTCCTTCAGTCGACAATATTGCAGATCACTGACGAACCCTCTGACTCAAATTGTGTTTGAGCGCCACCTAGAGTCTATGGGTTTAAGACATAAAGGTGATTGGCTTTAGTCCAAGTGGGAGATTGTTAGTTATGGGTCCTCAAGCCAATCATACTTGTACAATCTTGTTCTTGATAATAAAAAAAGGCTTTTATATCATTATGTGTAATTCGTTTATCGTTTCATTATGAAGTCCATGAATATATGCAATGGATATTAATTATGATGAGATCATAACAATGAGATTAATATCCTTTAAACGTATATTCTTAATGTTCCTAGTCGGGGGATATCCGAGAAGGACATCGGATATCCGGTTAGGCTAGTACAGGTTGCACCTGCTCATATGATGAGGGTGGCTGGTCTAATCCACTTGTGTGGGGACACTAAGGTGAATATGTAGGTGCTCATTAGAGAATGAGTTCACTGAACTGATCGTTATGAATCGCTGGATGGTAATGTTACCTAACTGTCAACCAGCTAGATTCATTGTCACAGTGGCGTGATTGGTCCTTAGACCTGAGACACCAAGGACACCTTGTTGGTGGACTTCTGGGTTTTGACCTGACTTATAGATCTCTAGCCATGAGGTCTTAATCAGTTAAGTGATCGGATCTAGCGGAATACCTTCGAAGGTGATTGTGTGGTCAATATGGGATCGCTGCTCTCGGTAATAGGAGAGTGAATGCTCTACGGAAGGATGCCTGATAGTCCCTGGCCAGGGCAAGACTACTTATCAGAAAAGGAGTTTTCTGATATTGTTATGCGGCATCTAACCAAGTGAGTACACACATTAGGGTTTGACAGTTGACCATACCCTAAGTGCACTCGGGAGCATTGTACGAGCGAAGGATTATAGTCACGTGGTAACTGATGATACAAAAGGTTCCTTGAATGGGTTGCTGAACCCCAATGCTTTCCAAGATCAAGTGGTGTGCTTGGCACCCAACTTGATTGGAAGCCCGGTCAATATCGTGAGACGATAATTGATTGTGTAATTAATTAATATGAGATGTTAATTAATTACATGAGTCAATAAAGAGTTATTGAGCTTAATGGGCTGAAAACTGGTAGCAGTTGGGCCTAGAGGGTCACACGCATAAGAGTTCCGAACAGACTGGGCAAGGTGTTCTTTATAGACAATGACTGGGTTTTTATGAAAAACCGCGGTGTCTATAAATATATGCTGAGAGTTAAACCCTGGGCCAAGCTCCAGGCTTAACCCTGGCCGCCCCCCTCCTCTATCTCTCCCAGGGCGCCCCCACCCTCTCCCTCCTCTCTCCAGCACATGGTGGAGCTGAGATCCGGGAGACGCGTGGAGAACGAGGAGATCCCGTCTGCGTCCGGAGCTCGCGTGGATACGTCTAGAGGCCTGACACTTGAACGGCTTGAAGCACCGACGCCTCCTGTGCCACCTCCTCCCCGGATACGGGAGTTACGCAACCCCGCAAAGGTAAAGATGAGATCTGCCTGTGCGAGGTTTACCGATTTGGTCGATCCGACTGCCGGCAACGATATCTATCTGTGGAAATCGTGTTTCCTCTGCGCCCCGATCGTTTCCTTACAGGTGGGGCATCTCGAACCACCTACTGAGGTGCCTACTCAGCCACCTCCTCAACACGGTGTCGCCTCGGTGCCATAATGGACCTATACGGAACATACACAACCATTAATATACAAAACTACTCTGATGTTGCTTGTTGATTCTGTACTCTCCATGCTTTGAGCTACTGATTTGTAACATTTGCTTATATGTCTCGACAAACCAGGCTCTGATACCAACTGTAATGACCCAGGATCTGAATTGCCAGTTACCCACTAGTAACTCGAACCCTGAACCGCCACCCATGAGTGGAAGCTCATGAGGGTTATGAGAATGTGTCTGAGGAGAACATATAAGTAAATGCACAAACCACAAGAACTAAAGAAACCACTATATATATATATATATATATATATGACAATCATGGTAAAACTCAGAGTAGTTTTAACAAAAAAGAAAGAGTACAGTAAGTGTGTACAAAAGAAAGTACATCCCAGTAGCTAAGAGGTCTGGCACCAAAGTGACCTGGCTCCTCAGCACTTTGCCGATGACAACCACCTGAAAGGGAAAGGAGGGAGTCTCAAGAAGAGACCTAGGGGGGACACTAACCCCCATGGTAAACAGTACTAAAGAAGTGCAGGAAGTAAGACTACAGCAAGGTAACATTGCACTAAAACACACAAAAGTCGGTGGCATGATGCTCATCTTCTCGCAAGAGTGCGTCAAGAAACTAGAACCTCGTAGGCTCAACAACACAGAACCAACAACAAGCTCGCACAAACACACACAGACAAAAGTAGGACCAGCTAGGGCCTATGGCTTGGCGCCTCGACACTACAGAGTCCTCCAACCTAGCCACGTGTGCACACGCAGGCGCACTCCCTCGGTTGGTCCTCGATTGGTTTTCTTCTACACCAGACTAAAATGGTGGAGAAGGGGCCCCATGGAAACATATTGGGATGAGGTAGACGAGAGGCATCCTGGTTAGAGCAGGCCTGCCCCTACTTCGGTAGGGTGACGGGGGTTCATGCTCTAAACTTGGTGCTTCCCCTCCGCCTGCATCTGACGCAGAGGTCGCTTGAGCTTTGTCAGAGCATCGTGGAGTTCCCTAGCCGAGGTAGGATACGAGGGCCTAGTTGGAGCTTCAAGGGGCTGCACGACACGACCGACTGGTGCAAGAGGGCCCAGACAAAGATCGCAGAGCACCATGGGCGACGCGTCACATCTGAGGCACAGAGCGACGAGGAGTACCTACAGTCCTTCACCTTGAAGTATGTGGCGAAGGTCTATAGGGGCACCCGACGACAAGTAAAACTTTAAACTTGGCCTTGTGAGATTTTGGATTAGATTAGACATGACATGATTTTAGTGTTTTGCAGGCGGATGTGGAGGGGCATATAGCGTCACTCCAGGCACTCTTGCATACTGTCGTATAGGACTAAGATGCGGCAGGAGAGAGGTGGACTAGCTGGTGAGTTGCTTACTCAGACTTCAGTATCAGCATACCTTTCTAACTTAAAGATTGTTGACAAGTTTCTCGTGCAGCGTATGGAGTTGGAGAGGCTGAGCAGTCACAGGCAGGTGCATCCTCGTCTTAGACAGTAGTGGGGCATCCCCAGCTTGACCTTGCCGATCACCTGGTGGGGACCATAGGAGAACAGAGGAGCAGAGGCATCATTGGAGGAGAGGGTAAGTGGACACTGAACCTGATCACCTTTTGATTAGAAATAATAATATTGACATGATGTGACATAGGTCGTGGACCTGAGGACTGCCACTGGCCAAATGGGGATGCTGCGATGATGGTGACGGCCCAGGTGGCAGCTCCAGATGGGACGGCGGCAGCGGAGGCGCACAGTGGTGCCTCCAGGCAGAGATGACAGGACATAGGCTGGGGAGCTGGAACAGGAGCTGGCAGCGCTGTGGGTGTAGGGGCCTGCAGCGGACCAGGTGGAGCTGACTCGTCTATGCATGAAGACCTCCTCATAATAGGGCTGCATTGACGAGCTCTGGAGCATACTGGCGATGTTTGATATGAACCGAGAGCAGGAGTAGGAGTGGAGTGAGCGACACCTCTATGAGGCAGTACTTGGCAGGTTCCTCCAGCCGCCGGAGGAACGAGAAGGAGGAGAAGCACCGTAAGGGAGAGACGAGCGTGAGGAGTGTGAGGGGCGGTGGTGAAATGTCACCTCTACCCAAGAGCATGAGGGATCCGGGGAGAGTGGCAGTGGCGATGGACAGTGAGGAGCTTGTGAGCCACCTCCCCCTTATCTATGTACATGATGTTCATATTAGTGCATTTCATCCCCTTTTGTGTCAGTGTTGAGAATGTTAAATAGAATGTGATTGACATGAGTGAGAAGTGAGACAGAACTTCTTGTTCCTGCACACTCAACAAACCAAGTTAGGTCTGTTGTTTAACTCAGGCCCTTGCATTAAGCAAATTTTGACTTTGACTTCATGATAGTCAAGGGGTTGAGCTTTATTAAATAGACGTAAATAGAAAATAACAATGCATGCTAAAAGAAACAATATGTACATTTTTTTGAATTTTCTATTTTTGGATTTTTAATTTTTAATATTTGGATTTTCTATTTTTTAGATTTTTAGATTTTCTATTTTTTAGATTTTCTAAATCTATTTTTAGATTTTTTATTTTTTAGATTTTTTAATTTCTATAGCTGTAATATCTACACTTGGGTGATTAACTAAAAGCGTTGTCCCCTCCTCTTGCTGTTAAACATCCCTTGAGTGCAGTGTGCATGTATTTTTAGCAATTCCTTGGTTGAATGCCCATAAACCTTAGTGTTCTCGCATAGACTGCGTGTGGGATATGACCCGACCATTAGTGGGAGTGAGAAGAAATTTGGGTAAGACTTAGTGTAGGTCTTGGGGTGCTAGTTTGTCAACTAGTTAGGGTGTAGATCATGTGGTTTCCGTCTGTTGTCCAGAGACTTTCTAGTCACTGATTTTTTTTGTTTGGGGCAAGCGTACGATAGGGCTCAAGGGCATCCCACGGGGAACTATACTGCCACTCTTTGCCATGCCCCTACCCTTTGCTTTGGTTCATTTTGCTTTTCTATACATTTTTCTTCCTTTATTTTATTGTAATTTCAATTGACTGTCTCTATTTGAGACTTCATTCACGCATGACCTACCCCTCTCTCTGTGTCCAAATGAACGACCCTTTTGCCCCTACGCTTTGTCTGAGTAAGAAGATAATAGGCCTTCGCACATCCTAATGAGGGCTAGGAAGGAACACATTTGTCTAAAGGACAATTGACCATGGATTGCCATGTTGTGTGTGTTGACTGAACAGAGGGGTTATTTAACAAACATGAAAGGATACAAGATCTTGAAGTTGTTGGTACTTCATGTAAGATAGTGCCGCTATAGAAACTTTTTATTAAGGGTAGAATTTTTTGAGATACAAACCATTCCATGGTGAGCGAGCTCCTCACCATCGACATTTACTAGCCTATAGGCGTTCCTAGGGTACACTTCTTTGATCACATACAGACCCTACCAATTAGCTTGCAATTTTGACCTAGGACCTCCAGGTTTTATGAAAATTCGCTTCAAAACCATGTCTCCTTCTTAAAATTTACATTCAATCACTTTCTTTTGAAAAGATCTTAAGAGTCTTCTTTGATATGAAAGTACATGGTCAATTGTGGCTAGACGTCATTCGCCTAAGAGTTCCAGCTGTGTTAGTAACGCCTCTCGACGTTCATCGAGATTAAGTTCTTTGTCAAGCTGCACTCTTAGAGAAGGAATGAATATCTCATATGGAGCTACCACCTCCATCCCATAAGTAAGTGAAAGGGAGTTTTCCCTGTGGGCGTGCGGACCGAGGTACAGTAGGCCCATAGAGCCTCAATCAATTTCTTAGGCCAATTAGCAAATTTGTGAGACTCACAAGTTTTCTTTAAGATTTTCAAAAGTGTTGCATTTGTAGCTTCGGCTTGGCTGTTGCCATGTGGATAGTATGGAGACAAATGATGCAAGGTAATGTTGAATTTCTTACATAAATCTTGAAGCTCTTGTGATATGAACTGGGGTCCATTGTCGGTGATGATGCCGCTTGGTACTCCAAATTGTGAGCTGATGTTCTTTACGATGAACCTGCACACGATTGAACCTTTGATATCTACAAATGCTTCGACTTCTGCCCATTTGTTGAAATACTCAGTAGTAGTGAGAATGAAGGATTTTTGTTGGACTTGAGCATTTGGGTCACCAAGTGGTCCAATGATATCAAAGGCCCACATTGAGAAAGGCCAAGGAGATGAAAGTGGATGTAGGGAGGAAGATGGAGCGTGGATCTTGTCGGCATGAAGCTACCACTTGACACACCTACAAACGTAGATGGCACAGTCTTCTTCTAGGGTTGGCCAGTAATAGCCCAGCCTAAGGATCTTCTTTGCTAGCATCTATCTATTCACATGCCCTCCACACTTACTGGCATGGGCTCCTTCTACTATCTTCCACGCATCTTCATCAGGCAAGCATCTAAGTAGCATTCCATTTAGGGCGCGTCTGTATAATACTTCCCCAACAATGGCGTACCTCAAAGCTGCCCTATAGATGGCTCTTCTATCTTCTGCTTCTGCTTCCTCTAGGAAGGCACCGTCCTTGCAATACTGTTCGATCTCATGGTACCATGGCCTTTCTTCTTCCATTACTTTTCCTAACTCCATAAGCATCACTTCCTACACTTCTCTCCTCTCTGCCTTCACAATTAAAGAACTCCTGAGGTTATAAAACCAAGGATCCTGAGTTGATGGTGCTTCTAACCTCTATACAATGATAGTCTCAACACTCTGGCTGAGGGGGAAGGAGACGGATGAGGCTAAAGACGCTAAGGCATTAGCCAAAATGTTCTGAGAGCGAGGAATGCGAATATAGATGAGCTTGCTGAATTGCTTAGCTACGAGTGTGGCCAAATCTTGATAAGACTTGAGTTTTGTATCACAAGTGCGGTAAGTAGAAAGGACCTGCCGAAGAATGAGTTGAGAGTCCCCTATTGTAACGGCCCACTTCCGCCTGGTACGGTTATACCAACCCTCGTCGGATGAGAGCAAGTCACAACAGGGGAGAAAACCCAACGATAGTCACATGGGCTGAGATATACACAAATAGAAAGGAATATTGTAGCGTAAAATGAACAACTCTTATTCCATCAACTTTATAATCCACATACCATTATCTATATAGTCCAAGCAAAAGAAAATAACATAACATAACATCCACTAAATATAGCCAGTTTCCAAATACATTAAACCAAAGTCCATATCATAACGATTCAGGTCATAAGTGATCCTGCATCGACTCCTTCAGTCATCGACTCATGTTCAAAGTCATTCTGGCATCGACTCCTGTTGAATTGATCTCACATCGATTCGGGTCATAAGTGATCCAGCATCGACTCCTTCAATCATTGACTCCTATTCAAAGTCGTTCTAGCATCGACTCCTGTTGGAATCGATCTCACATTGATTCGGGTCAAAGTGATCCTGCATCGACTCCTTATGTCATTGACTCCTGTTCAAAGTCGTTCTGGCATCGACTCTTGTTGGAATCGATCTCACATTGATTCGGGTCATAAGTGATCCTGCATCGACTCCTTCCGTCATCGACTCCTTTAGTAATCATTGTGAACATCGACTCTTTCAGAATCGTTGTAAACATCGACTCGCCCTTACAACGACTTGCTCTCAGAACGATCTGTAGCAACCTGGTATTTTAATAAATAAATCAATCAAAAAATTAAAGAAAATGAATTAATTAAAACCCATTAAACAAAAAGAAGTGATGGGCTTTGTCAAATGGATCATATAAAAGTTATTGAGCCAAATAGGGATTTTCAAAAGATGAATAATGGAATAATACCCAAAATTTGTATAATTAATATTGCCTAAAAAGAAAGGGGGCTATTAAATCATTAAAATAGTGAATATGGGTTGGAATTGGACTCCTAACCCTACCCTAATTAGTTGGCCACGAAATTGCAACCCAACCTAACCCAA
>JACBKR010002232.1:0-36178 GCA_014218235.1 Colocasia esculenta
TTTGACTTACTCGAACAATGTGAGGGTGTGTTGGATTTAACTTGTGACATGACATTTAATCTGTGTAGGAAAAATGTCTTATGAGAATCGGTCATGGATGTATGTGGATTAGTTAATGGAGTTAGACAGAGGAGTTTAAAGACGAAGTTGATAGTTTCATTCAGTTTGCATTGAGAATTCATCAGTAGCAGTTGATCCGATGGGTAACATCCGATGTCCGTGTTGGGCTTGTAAAAACAGAAAGTGGATATCGACATGGGATGTGCAACATCATTTGTATACGGGAGGATTTGCTGCCCATTATGAGTTATGGTCGTCTCATGGTGAGTGCATATTCAGTTGTCTGAACCAACCAAGTTTGCCTCCACAAGTACGTACGTAGACATGGTTGTCGATGCTGCTGGTCCGGAGTTCAATATTCATCATGACCAAACAAATGAAGAAGTGCCGAATGATACAACTCAGAGATTTTATCAGTTACTTCGAGATGCTGATAAGCCATTATGGGATGGTTGTGAGAAGCATACACAGTTGTCTACAGTGTCGCAGCTACTGAATTTGAAGTCTGAATTTCATATGAGCAAGAGTTGTTTTGATCGGCTTTTCTTATTCGTCAAGAGTACGCTTCCTCAATCAGAGAGGTTGCCTGATGATTTATTGTGCGAAGAGATGGTGAATGATCTGGGGCTTGGTTTATGAAAATTGATGCATGTCCGAATCAGTGTATGCTGTACTACAAAGATGATGCAGATAAGACATCATGTTGTATTTGTAAGCATGATAGATTCAAGCCTAAGAGAGGGGGCAAGTCAAAGCAGAATGATGTTCCTTATAAGTCATTGCGGTACTTTCCGATCACACCCAGATTGCAGCGGTTGTTCATGTCCCGAAGACAACTGGACTATGACTTGGCATGCGGAAAGAGTCTGTCGTGATGATGGTGAAATCAGTCATCCTGCCGATGGTGAAGCTTGGGCTCATTTTGCCGTACTCATCCTTACTTCTCAAGGGATCCACGCAACGTGCGGCTGGGTTTATGCACAGACAGTTTCAATCCATTCGGAGGCTCGGTGGCATCTTACTCATGTTGGCCAGTATTCCTAACACCGTAAACCTTCCGCCAGGCATGTGCATGAAGCGTGAGAATCTGTTCCTTTCATTGCTGATTCCAGGTCCAAAAAGTCCAGGAACAAATATAGACATATATCTCAGACCGTTGATTGATGAGCTGAAATTGTTATGGTCAGATGGGGTTCTCTCTTATGATGCATCCAGAAATAGAATTTCAATTTGAAGGCTGCATTAATGTGGACAATAAGTGACTTTCCAGCGTACAACATGTTATCTGGCGAAGCACACATGGGAGGTTGGCATGTCCTTATTGCATGGAGGATTCTAAATCATTCGTGTTGAAATCTGGGGGAAAATCATGTTGGTTCATTGTCATCGTCGGTTTCTACCGAGTGACCATCCTTTCCGAAAGCAAAAGGATTCTTTTATGAAAAATACAATTGTGATGGATGAGGTAGATATGGAATGGGTGTCTGGTGGAAACATGGCGAGGCGGGTCCAAAACTTACCAATGTATCACAACTGGCTGGTAGTACCCGACAAATCCCCGGCTTTGGGAAGGATCACATTGGGTGAAGCAAAGCATATTTTGGGAATTGCCTTATTGGTCAACACTTTTGATACGACATACCTAGACGTCAAGCATATAGAGAAGAATGTTTTTGATAATGTGTTCAACACAGTTATGGACGTCAAAGGCAAAACGAAGGATAAAGTCAAGGCACGAATGGATTTGAAAATACTTTGCAGACGTCCAGAACTAGAGCTGCAGCATGTTAGTGGAAAAGTGGTGCAACCTAAAGCTTCATATGTGCTTGGGGCCAGACAGATTAAGGAAGTGTTGCAATGGTTGAAGCAATTGAGATTTCTGGATGGATATGTCTCGAATATTGCCCGTTGTGTAAATGTCAACGAGGGGAAAATATACGGAATGAAGAGTCATGACTGCCATGTTTCATGCAAAGACTGATACCAATTGCTTTTCGTGAGTTGTTGCCGAAGTAAATATGGGGAGCAATGACTGAGCTGAGTCAATTCTTCAGAATTTATCTGCATCAGACTCAGACTTCATGACTTGCAAATATGGAGCAAAATATAATACAGACAGTCTGCAAATTAGAGAAGATATTCCTCCACATTCTTTGATTCAATGGAGCACCTGATCATCTATTTGCCATATGAGGCTAGGGTCGGAGGACCAGTACAATTCGATGGATGTATCCGTTTGAGAGGTATATTCCTATGTCTCAATTTATTCACATTACGACGATCATTTATATTTCATATGTATTCATTTGAATTATTGTCGTAGGTGCATGCACGATCTTAAGATGAAAGTCCGCAACAAAGCACAAGTTGAGGGCTCCATTACCCGGCGTACCTTATTGAAGAGATATCGAACTTTTGTTCGATGTACTTTGACACGGAAATACGAACCCGACGCACTCAACCTCCACGTAATGATGATGGTGGAGATTCTAATGTGTCTGACCGACTCTCTGTATTCAAGTGTCCCAGACGAGCGTTTGGATATTCTTCTACTCGCGCACTCGAAGACAGAGAGTTGGTAGCTACGGAGATCTACATATTCATGAATTGCGCAGAACTAGACCCCTACATTGAGTAAGCTCTCAACACTAATGATGTACATCATTTGCAAGCAATACTGTAAAACTTAGAGGTTGTGTGACATTTACATTGCAGAGAGTTTGACTCGGTCATACTGCAACGGAATCCACGTCTGACTGACGTGCAGGTTGAAAAGGAACGGGAGAAGTCTTTTCCTACTTGGTTAAGATCTCGAGTAAGTGTCAAAATTTTTGAAGCATAAATGTTATGCTCTTATGCATATTAGTTGTTGTAATTTGTCATTGTCTGTCAATTTTTTAATAATAGGTTGAACAAGGTTTATTACTGATTCAAGAGTACAATAGATCAGTTATGGGCCCTCGAAGATTGTACATGTCTATTCAGGCTACATTGTGAATGGATACTGATTTCACACGAGAGATTATAGACGGAATAAGTCTACGATGAACAACGGCGTATGTGTGAAGGAAAGTGCCTACAATGAAAATGAAATAGACTATTATGGCATTCTCGAAGAAGTCATTGAACTGCAATTTTTGGGACAAGGCAACAATAATTTCTCTTCAAGTGTCATTGGTTTGATCCGACCTCTATTCGTAATAAACAACATATGGGATTGTCGATGTCAAGCATAAGTCCAAGTTGAGTACGTATGAGCCATTCATTCTGGCGGCACAAGCCAACAAGTTTATTATTAAAATTATTCATCCCTCAAATTGAAAGATTGGTGGGCTGCATGTAGAGTGAAATCAAGGCTATTCCCTGAGTATGAGCTTGTCCCGGCTGATGATGAGCTCGAAGGTGTTAATGACAATTTTTTCCAATCAGATCGGAGTGACGCACGAGAGTTGGCGGCTTCTACGCAGTTCAGTGTTGATGATATAAATGAACCAATTTGCTTATATAAGGATAACGAACAGGAAGAAGTTGACCCAAATGCCTTGCGGGAGGTGGAGTTTGATGAGAGGAAGAGTCCCGACATGATGAGGACGAATTCAAGGAGGATGACAAAGATGACGCTGAATTAAACATATCTTCAGCATCTGATGATGAATATAGATAATATTCAAATTTTTAAGAACTGAGTGTTGTTGCTAATTATATGTTATCAATAGCTATTTCAAAATTGAGTACTGATGACATGTTATATCTTTATTTATCTCAATAGAATATATATGGACGTGGAGGATGAAGTCGGAGGGTTTCCACTCCGTAGGTCGAGGGTCTACCTCCCCGTCCACGACAGGTATATGTATATGTAAACACAAAAACTCTATATTATTGTTCATATATTAAATTCATAATTTTAACATACATACATTTTGCAGGGACTGCCTCCCCGTCCACGCCGGTCGTCCCGGCGACAGGTATATGTATATGTAAACACAAACCTTATACATATTGTTCATATAAATTCATATTTTCTAATGTGTATATAATTTGCAGGGACTGCCTCCCCGACCACGCAGTAGCGCCACCTTTCCCTTCTTCCTCACCACAAGGTAGATGTATGTTTCCATTATTAGTATGTTTCTTGTCTTCAATTTATACAACAATAGTGTACTTAATTATTTTCAACAGAGGTGGAGAGCCAGCATCCAGCAGCGGATGAGGAGGGGCCTCAGCAACCTGGACGGCAGCCATGTGGATTTCAGGGTAAACTTGATCACTTCAAACTTTGGTTGTATGTGTTATTTATGGTATATAGTGCATGTGCAATTGTAGGGGGAAGATAAATCCCGGTTCTGCTTCCAGCTATATTACGACGCTAGTCCACGCACACATTCCAGGACCAGTGGATGCATGGAGAGAGTTCCCGGTGCCCGTCTGGGATTTATTATTTGACATGTTCACGGTATTATAATTTTTATGATTTGAAGTCATTTCTTAATTACTATTCTGTTAGTGCACAAAGTTGAGTAATTTTATTTCTTACAGCGGAGGTACGCGTTCACGAGACCCGAGGATCTCCCTCGAGCTAGAGCCGTCTAGGAGTCTTGTTAGACCCCGAAATTTATTCTCTATATATATATATATATGTATACGTGTATTCGCGTAAAAGTGAGCAATTAGCTAAATTAAGAAGTATATGAATGTTCTCTTTTCTTTTCCAAAATCTTAGACTTAGAATGATGAGTATATATGTATGTATTTTCTAAATATTGAAGAATATCCTATACTAACCTATTTCATGGAATTTTGTATGAGAGCATATGAAGACATATGTGTATGTACGTGTATGGTTATATTATGCGTTGTGACAATTGTATACTAATCTACACGCATAACACCTTGGTGTACTTATATATGATGTGTATGTTTAATTGTAAACATGGTTCATTGCATGGTTTAGTTATGCGTACATTGTACTTCGTACATTGCATGTACATAAAGAGTTCAAGCATGGTAGGTGTATTTAGTAGTTTATATGAGATTCTAACTCCTCATGAATAACATGCATGTATTTTATGATAATTAGGTGAGAATAGTCATTGGCTAAATTATGCATATAGTGCATATTAAGGAATCCTATGCATTAGTACTTAAGCAATGTTAGGTAAAGTTGTGCAAGTTAATCTAATTACCGGTGCGCATGTTGTATCCATCTATTTCAAGCATAATGTACACAAAGTATGCTACACCGTGTGTGTATACTATATATATGTCAAATCAAGTGTGTGTATGCATGGGTAGAAATCTACGTACATTATTCCTAGGTATTCATGCATGTTTGTGTATGCCTAGGTATAAATGTTTTGATTGCCCGGAGTAGTAATATACATATTATACCTTATACCTTGTATGCGTATGTAGATATTCATGTGCGTGTTGTTATCTTGATGTACCTATGTATGTATGTGTAGGATTGGTAGTAAATATTAGATGTTTACATGGTGTAGTGGTGTATACACTATACTACATAGGTTCATGTGCATGTATGAGTAGATTAAGCATGGTTCTACATGATTCTGAGTTCTGGCAGAAGAGTGTATTGGCGTCAACATGGATGGACGCCCATGTTATGTCGGCGTCCATATTGACTGACGCCAACCTATTGTAGCCGTCCTGGATGTGGACATCAATATCCCTAATTTTCTGTGTGTAACAGAGCGCAGAGAACACTCATTGGGCCAGGCTTCTGATTGGGGAGATGTCTCCCCAACGGCTCTCACCTGTCCCTTCGCCCTGCACGAGCCCTCTTGTCCCTTAATCTATAAAACTCATCCCTCTTGCAACCTAGAGAGCTCTCTTGGCTCTTTACTAGAAAGGAAACCTAGCTCAGGAATGTGAGGAAAACCTGAACTTGAGAAGCTCAGATCCGGCGTTCTGAGGCTTGGATCTGGCGATCTTCTTCGACAAGGAGGAAGTCAAAGCATAGGAGAAGACCCACCCCTGTAACGACCTCTTCATACCGGTACGATTATACCAATCCCCATCGGTATAAAGGGCGTCGTCACAGTGGGACATTACCACACATGGTCGATAGGTTGATATGTACCTGGATAGCACTAGAGTACAGCGGAATAAAATAACAACTCAACTCTTAATCCGTCACCAACACACATTCCATAATCTAAATAGCGAGATAGATAGAGGGACAATATCCACATTAATACAAAATAAAGAGAGTTACAATGTCCAAAATATTATCCATACAATAGTCCTTTGTGCAAAAGAAAAGTACAACTGGTAACGGCTCCACCAAAATAGTCTTCTAATGATGATCCTCGCCACGCTACCTTCTAGTGCACGATACCTGTCAACCTGTACGCCGAAGCAAGAGTGAGTCCAAAGACTCAGCAAGCGACACTACTCATGATATACACATACAAGTCTTAGTGGTTTCTACATGCACTCTTACAATTAAGAACACATAGCATGCTAGTCAATCCAAGTTTTCTACCTATCATGAAAGTTCTACAATTTTATACATAACTCATGCTTTCAGATTTGTAAAATGAAATTCACCTATCACATGATCTCTATTCCATTTGCTCAGGAACTTTAGTCTTTTAAAGAGCTAAAACATGAAAGCTATCGACATGGACAATTTACACACATGAAAGGGGACACAACTAGCATGGATTTCATTAGTTTTAAAACATACACGAACCTTTTCACATGCTTTAGATTGCTGATTTCATATGATTCAATGACTATAAATCTACACATGAGAGCTACAATAATACATAAAACACATCATGTGAATCAAGTAATCAAGCTATCTTGCACTCATTTTCACTAATTATCCCTAACATGGATTCTAGGCATTTATGCACACATAAGCATGATAATGACAACATGAGTTACTGATTTCACATGGTTTCCAATAACACATTCTCACATTCTCGGTTTTCACATGATTTCATACTTACTCATTTCACGTTGTTCACTTTTACACATTTGACACGTACACATGTTCACACTTATACAATTTACTCATTTC
Source organism: Colocasia esculenta (assembly GCA_014218235.1). Classification (NCBI taxonomy): domain Eukaryota; kingdom Viridiplantae; phylum Streptophyta; class Magnoliopsida; order Alismatales; family Araceae; genus Colocasia; species Colocasia esculenta. The sequence goes on from JACBKR010002232.1 coordinate 7,109, forward strand.
CACATCATTTCTCTTTCACTTTCACTTATCACATATCATATCGATTGCACTACCACGTGCATCTCGGGCACTTACCACGTACCATATTCACATATTTCACATTTTACTCATTTTTCATTACTTAAACAATTGCCATGACACATAGTCCTAACCACCAGTAGAGGACACTAAAAATATCTCATAGCTCGTGCTATTCCTTACCACAGCTCTCAACACAACTCATAACACAACACATGACACAACACTTACAAACTCATATACATACTCACCACCTAGGCAATACAGCGGTGAATCTTGGTAACTGCGCAGACGGGAGAAGCCCTCTCCACCCTATCCAGTGGTACTTGTCCACCTCCGGGTTTTCCAATGCCTTTGGACAAACTATATCACATGGAGCCTTCTATAGGGACTTTTCTTATACGGCTCCCGATGCTCTAGGGTAGCAGTGTCACATAGGCACAACTTTTACACTTTTAAACATTACCGTTTTACAATGGTTTTACACATAACTCTTCTATTTCATCACTTTCTCACTCACATGAACATTTGTTTTTCCTTAACATGGTACTACAGAATTTCAAGGTTTAACACACAGTAAACACATTAATCATGCTGGTTTTAGACCACAACAAACCACTTACAATTATATGCACGAATTATTGCATTTCACATGAAAACACATAACTTTTATTTACTGTTCCAATTGACCTGAAATTTTACCACATGCTATTTCGGGTTCAAAATCATACCCTCAATTTTTCAGATTTTTCTGAGCTAAATAGGATTTACAGAAAATCAAACACTAATTAGCATGTTATTCACAATTTACGTAACATGGAATTTACACATCATGCAATTTACCACTTGCTGTTTAACATGAGCTATCAACATATGCATGGATTTATAGTACAAAATTCCTAATTCATACATCTATGGATTGAACACTACGAATCATTTTTACATACTTCTATTTTATCGAACCGAATCTATTAACAAATTGCACAAGCATGGATAAGTTACCTAAATTTGCAAACACTCATGCGACCCACAATTCATGATCAGACCGAAATCAAGGCATTCAACTAATCCTAGACATGGAGCATGGGTTGGCAAAATTATCTACAAGTCATGCTCACAAGTTTCAGGACACCATTTTCACATTCACATCACATACACCGCACTCATCCACACACCACAATGATAACATACATAGCTTATAGGAATACCATATATCCTCATCACGGAAGTCATAACGAAATTAACGTATCTGTCCAGAAGAGCTAGACGGCGGTCTCTGGCCGCGACTCTAGTCCGCGGCATGGTCGATGGACGCGAGTTCTGAACTGGATGTCCAGGGACCTTGACGTCAAGCCAGGTCTGTGCAGAAGAAACACAGGACCGAGCTCTCATCTTGGGTGATGTGAATGGAGGGTCTAGGACTCGAGGAAAATCCATAAAAATATCAAAACCCACCTAGACTCATACGGGGACACCATAGATAGGTCACTTGCCTCTCTAAAATTCCTTCAAGGGATTTATGGCTCGAAGAAGACCTCCTTGGGCAGTTCCAAGAAGTTGCAGAAGTGCCTCAAGATCGCCTTCCTCCGGGTTCCTGGGTGATCTCCACGCCGAGGGATGATGGGGAAGCCTTCTCCTTTGCTTCAGCCTCCTCCTTGTTGCAGTAGATCTCCAGATCCAGCTCCAAGGGGTCGGATTCGAGGGTTTAAAAATGGGGTTCTTCACAGAATGCTCTAGGGTTTTTCTTTCTTCTCCTCTCCTCTTGCAAGGGTGAATGAAAAATGAGAAGTGGGAGAGGCCAATTCGGGTTCAGGATGTAGGAGAGCCCCTCACCCACTCACCATGCCGATTAGACAGCTTTAGATCCGTTGGGGAACATCCCCCAATGGGTGGCCATACCTGCTCCCGGATTTTCTGGCTCTGCAACGCATGCAGGTCAGAGACGTTGACGTCCACATCGCTGGACGCCTGGGTCAGGATTGGCGTCCATGTCTGGACGTTGACTCCACCTCGGCGGCCAGAGGTTGATGCCAAGGCGGCCTTTGGCCAGAACCTGATTTATGCAGAAACTATGCATGTAACGCATGTATTCATGCATTATGTATATAGTAGGGTATACATACCATCACCATTCATCGCATAAATTATTTACATTTAATATAACCATATGCACATTAATTATACTAATTAATATTACATAAATATCTATATACATACACAAGCATACATAATTATACTAAGATAAAATGTACGTAGAACCTACCTGTACGTACGTATATTTTTACACATGTATGACTCAACAACGGAAAATTAAATGACGAGAATTATGAGGGCTTCGCAAATCATTAGGAGGTGATATGATTTATGCTAGCTAGGAATAATCCATTCGTATAAATAGTCCTCGCATGCACACACTTGATTGACATATATATAGTATACGCACACTGGTTGTAGCATACTTATGTACATTATGCTTGGAATAGATGGATACAACATGCGCACCGGTAATTAGATTAACTTACACAACTTACCTAACATTGCTTAAGCACTATATGCATAGGATTCCTTAATGTGTACTATATGCATAATTTAGCCAATTGGCTATTCTCACCTAAATATCATAAAAATACATGCATGTTATTCATGAGGAGTATAGAATCCCAATATGACATAATTACACCTACTATGCTTGAACTTTTTACGTACATGAAACGCACGAAGTACAATGTACACATTAACTAAACCATGCAATAACAAGTTTACAACCAAATATACATATGCATACGCAAATACACCAAGGTGTTATGCATGTAGAATAAGTATACAATTGTCACACATATAAGATAACATACGTACGTACTTACACTATGTACTTCATACACTTCCATACAAAGTTCCATAAAAATAGGTAGTATAGGATATTCTTCAATATTTAGATAGCACGTGCATAGTGTACTCAAGTATCCTAAGTCAGAGACTCTTGGTATTCATAATACACCTCTAATGTCTAGTTGTTCAGTTTCCACATTAATTATCGTATACCCGTATCTATACATATATATATACAGATATACGCACACGCTCATATTCAAGGGAATGATAAAACTTATAGTAGGCACAATGAACTACGCATGCTAAGCACACAACAACCGAACACCAACAACAATACACCATTCATATACATACAGATATATAAAGAGAGTAAAATCCGGGGTCTTACAAACCCGGCGCTGGACTGCGGCCTACAAACCCCCTAGAACCCGAGCAAACGAGTTTTGGAGGCTTCTTGGCACTGCCCAAGGAGAGCTTCTCCGGCCATCAGATCCGTTGGAGATTTATTCAAAGACAAGTAAACCCTAGGTCTTGAGCCTAGACATGTCCTCTAAGTCTCAGGAATTTGTGGATTTTAATTCGTGTCCTGGAGCCCCTATTCTGAATATTTTCCAAGCTCGGTCGTGTTCTTACACAGACAGGAACTTGACGGCAAGAGACCTTGCCGTCAAGTGCATCTGTTAACGGCATGCGATAATGCCGTCAACCCCTGTCGCGGCCAGGTCATTGACGTTGAGTTCGTCAGGACAGAACCATTAACTGTTTTCTCCCTTAAATGACTATTTTCGATGTGTTCTCGTGATGAGGATATACTGTAAACCCTATACGTTATGTAAGATACCTATTGTGGTGTGTGGATGGGTTATTGAGCATGGTATGAGTAATGCAATTTAATTGTTTTGCGAAAATGCATGTATGTTAAGGCAAGGACCTTCTTGACTCACTGTTTGGATGATTAGTGAGGGTTGGAGAGTGCTAAATGGGTGGGCCACGTATGCATGCATCAGTTTATTCCCTACCAATTTCTATGATTTTCCCAGGTTTATTGATTTGTTAGAATGCATGTTTTGGGAAAATAGAGAACATGTGTAGGACTATTAATTCTCTAGTAAATCGTGCTTTGTGCAATAAATACGGGTTAGAATTTCGTGCGAATACATGCATGTTAGGTCAGGGCTGAGGCATGTTAAATCAATGTTTATGCTAGATCTCCATGCTAATAGGGATTTCAAATAGTATGTGAAATGGATGTTTGATTTTCTGTAAATTCATTTCAGTTCAGAAAAATCTGAAAACTTGCATGTAAAATCCTAAACCTGAAACCAGTATGGGTCAAAGTTTCATGTCATTTGACAATTATACAGTGAAATATGAAATTTCCATACAAAATGCGTGACTAATGCAAGCTATTATGAAATGATTTGGTTCTGAACAATTTAACCTGATTAATGAAACTTCCGAAATGTTAATTATGGTCATCTGTAGTAGCATGATTAGGAGAAAATCAGAGTCACATTGTGCATGAGAAAAATGAAGGAGATGTGAGTGTATGTGTAAAATATGTGTTAAAAACTCGACATGAATAAAGTGTAAAAGTTGTTCCTATGTGACACTGCTACCCTAGAGGCATCGGGAGCCGTATATAGAAAAGTCTCTATGGAAGGCTCCATGTGATATAAGTTTGTCCCAAGGCATGGTGGGAAAACCCCGGAGGGGGACAAGTACCACTGGATAGGGTGGAGAGGGCTTCTCCCGGTCTGCGCAGTTACCAAGATTCACCGCTGTATTGCCTAGGTGTGAGTATGGGTATGAGTTGTGTCATGCGTTGTGATATGAGTTGTGTTATGAGTTGTGTCGAGAGCTGTGCTAGAAATGAGCACGAGCTATGAGATATTTGTTAGTGTCCTCTACTGGTGGTTAGGATATGTGTCATGGCAAATTGTTAAGCAATGAAAAATGAATAAAGTGTGAAATATGTGAACATGGCACGTGGTAAGTGCCCATGATGCACGTGGTAAGTGCAATCGATGTGATACGTGATAAGTAAAAGTGGAAGAGTAAATGAAGTGGAAATGTGTAAATTGTGTAAGTGTGAACATGTGTACATGTCAAATGTGTAAAATTGAACAATGTGAATGAGTAAGCGGCAACCATGTGGGATAAATGTGTTAGATTGTGAAATTATGATATATGTCATGAAAGTGTTAAATGAATATCCAAACAGCAACTAAATGTATGCAAAACGATGTTGCACATGTGTAAGAATGAGTAGAATCATATTAGGAATTTCCCTTTCAAAAATATGAGAATCTTCCGTTAAGTGCTATCATGTTGGGATGAATTGTATATATATATATAGCTCTCACGTGAATGAAATGGTAGTGAGCATGGAATAGGATTTTCACGTTTGCAAAAGTTGAATGAATATGGCAAATGCATGAAAAATAGTTGGATTCCATGCTAGTTGAAAGGCTCATTAGTATAAAAGTATAAAATTTCATACTTAAGTGCTCCTGGTTGCTAAATGGTTTCACCATGTTTTAACCTTCAAGTCATGCTACAATATGAACTATGTGCATGTGATTTATTATGTTAAAACAGCAAGTAAATTGTATAAATAAATACAAAAAGGTCATGTGAAAAGAAAGTAGTCATCATGCTAGCTTGTTCTTTCTTTACGCTCAATGGTATGCTTAGTAGTAGAAATATCTATGGATTAAAAGAATGTGTGGACGAATCATGCTACATGTTAAGTGTATAAAATAAGTGCATGTGTATGATGTAATGCCCATGATTAGAATAGAATTATGGTAGACTAAAGCATGCTCCTACGAAGATAATATGTATTGCTAGTTGAGAGTAAGGACCTTGAGTACCTTCGTGATTTGATGATAGTGTGCATCTCTTTAATGTTAATGCCATATTGTGAGTGTGACATGTTTAAGTTAAGACCTTGGTTGCTTGCTGAGTCTTTGGACTCACTCTTGCTTCGGCATACAGGTTGACATGTATCGAGTTCTAGAAGGAAGCTTGGTGAGGATCGTCATTAGAAGACTATTTTGTGGAGCTATTACTAGTTGTACTTTCCTTTTTTTTTTCCTAGCACGAAAAGGATTATTGTATGGACATTATTTGGATAATGTAATTCTTTTATCCCGTATTAATGTGGACATTGTCTTTCTATTTCGCTATTTAGATTGTGGAATGTGTGTGGTGATGGGGAGAGGTGAGTATTTATTTTATTCCGCGTACTCTATTGCTATCCAGGTACATATCAACCTATCGACTAGTGTTGGGTACATGTCCCACTGTGACGACGCCCTTTATACTGATGGGATTGGTATAATCGTACCGGTATGAGGAGGGTCGTTACAAGTCTACTGCCAGAGACTAATTTAAGAAAGTCAATGTATGAGGCCCGGGACAAGGCAATGAAGACACAGGCAGCCGGGATCCTAGGCTTGGCTGGATTATGGCCTTGTTGGTTGAGGAGGGGCTATTGGGAGTCTCTTGTGAGGGTTAGGCTACTGGACCATGGCAGGAGCGGGCACAGGTGGCAAAACGCAAACGATCAACTCATCCGGAGGAAGAATGTGATACTAGTGGGTCCGTATCTTATGCGACCACAGCCAAAAAATTGGTAAGCACATTATTGTTCAATTGCTTAATACATGAAGGATATTGTGAAACTAATTAATTTGTTGAATTGTAAGCGTAACGAGGGCGAGCGTGCACCTACTTTTCGATAGTTTTGATCGGACTCATAAGCGGAAGGGGATGGATGACTATGTCAGAGAGAGTGCTCGCACGATTACTGTAAGTCAAATATAAAATTTGAATTCATTTAATATTAATTAAAATAATTGATTTCAATAATTTAGTTTTAATTTATTCTGTAAGAGACCTATGACAGGACGATGGCGGATCGCTACGCAGAGGGCACTCACCAGCCAGACTTGAATCCGAAGACTTGGGTCGACGCAGCGGGAGGGCCGAGGAAGCGTCGAGGTGCACGGCTTGGGGACAGCCTGGATACTACTCCAGTGTTGTTCTCATATGCGAGTTCAGTCGCTCCTCCGGCATACGCGGAGTCATCTGCTGCGCCGCCTGGTAGTGCTGTAGAGGAGATGAGAACCCTCATTCGGGAAGAGCTACGGACACACTTTGGCGTTATGGCCGAGCAGTTGATCTCAGCCATGCAGGGAGTATGCCCTCACAGCCACCCCCTCAGGTCAGTATTACTATTAATTTCATATAGTTGGAATGAAATGAAACCACTAAAGAAGGTCAAAATGGAAAAAAAAGAAATCTAAATTAAGAATCCAATAAAGAAGGTCCTTTATACAATCAACTTATGGAAGGATAAAAAAAGTCACATGAGCGCTCAAATTACTATTCTAAGATAAACAAAAGTGTTAAAGCGTGTTCAAATGACTAATCTAAAAAAAAAAACAAAGTCTAAAGGATCAAAACACGCAACCCGAGGGTCCAAAATCCCAAAATGCGATCCGATCGACATGTCGTTCGCTCCGACACGACTGGGTGGGTGAATGAAATGACGTGTGCAAACTGACGGAATCCGAATTGGATTTTCGGATTGGATTGGGCGTTCAAATGCTAATCTAAAAAAAAACCAAAGTCTAAAGAATAAACATGCAACCCGGGGTCCAAAATCCAAAAATGGGATCCGATCGACGTGTCGTTCGCTCCGACACGACCGGGTAGGTGAAATTGACGTGTGCGAACTGACAGAATCCGAATTGGATTCCCAGATTGGGTTGGGCGTTCAAATGACTAATCTAAAAAAAAACCTAAGTCTAAAGGATCCAAAATACGCATCCCGGGGGTCCAAAATCCCAAAATGGGATAGATCGATGTGTCGTTCGCTCCGACACACGACGATTAGGTGAAATTGACGTGTGCGAACTGACGGATCCGAATTGGATTCTCAGTTGGGTTGGGCGTTCAAATGACTAATCTAAAAAAAACCCAAGTCTAAAGGATCCAAAATACGCAACCCGGGGGTCCAAAATCCCAAAATGGGATCCGATCAATGTGACGTTCGCTCCGACACGACGGGTAGGTGAAATGACGTGTGCGAACTGACGGAATCGAATTGGATTCCCGGATGGGTTGGGTGTTCAAAATGACTAATCTAAAAAAAAACTCAAGTCTAAGGATCAAACACCGCAATCCGCCGGGGTTGAAAATCCAAAAATGGGATATGATCGACGTGCCGTTCCTCCGACCACGACCGGGTAGGTGAAATTGACGTGTGCGAACTGACGGATTTGAATTGGATTTCGGTTTGGGTTGGGCGTTCAAATGAATAATCTAAAAATTACCGATGGTAAAGGATCAGAACAAGCAACACGGGGGTCCAAAATCCCAAATAGGGATCTGATCGGCGTGTCGTTCACTCCGACATGACGGGTGGTTGAAAGTGACGTGTGCGAACTGACGGAATCCGAATTGGATTCCCGGATTGGGTTGGGCATTCAACTGACTAATCTAAAAAAAACCCAAGTCTAAAGGATCCAAAATACACAACCTCGGGGTCCAAAATCCCAAAATGGGAACCGATCGATGTGTCGTTCACTCCGACACGACCGGGTAGGTGAAATTGATGTGTGCGAACTGACGGAATCTGAATTGGATTCACGGATTGGGTTGGTCGTTCAAATGACTAATCTAAAAAAACCCAAGTCTAAAGAATCAAAACACGCAACCCGGGGGTCCAATATCCCAAATGGGATCTGATCGACGTGTCGTTTGCTCCGACACGACCAAGTAGGTGAAATTGACGTGTGCGAACTGACGGAATCCTAATTGGATTCCCGGATTGGGTTGGGCGTTCAAATGACTAATCTAAAAAAAACCCAAGTCTAAAGGATCAAAACACGCAACCCGGGGGTCCAAAATATCAAAATGGGATCTGATCGCGTGTCGTTCGCTCCGACACGATCGGGTGGGTGAAAATGACGTGTGCGAACTGACGGAATCCGAATTGGATTCCCGGATTGGGTTGGGCGTTCAAATGACTAATCTAAAAAAACTCAAGTCTAAAGGATCAAAACACGCAACCTGGGGGTTCAAAATCCCAAAATAGGATCTGATTGACGTGTCATTCGCTCTGACACGACCAGGTAGGTGAAATTGACGTGTGCGAACTGACGGAATACAAATTGGATTTCCGGTTTGGGTTGGGCGTTCAAATGACTAATCTAAAAAGTACCGATGGTAAAGGATCAGAACAAGCAACACGGGGGTCCAAAATCCCAAATAGGGATCTGATTGGCGTGTCGTTCACTCCAACACGACCGGGTGGGTGAAAGTGACCTGTGCGAACTGACGGAATCCGAATTGGATTCCCGAATTGGGTTGGGCGTTCAAATGACTAATCTAAAAAAAACCCAAGTCTAATGGATCCAAAATACGCAACCTCGGGGTCCAAAATCCCAAAATGGGATCCGATCGATGTGTCATTCACTCTGACACGACCGGGTAGGTGAAATTGATGTGTGCGAACTGATGGAATCCGAATTGGATTCCCGAATTGGGTTGGGCGTTCAAATGACTAATCTAAAAAAACTCAAGTCTAAAGAATCAAAACACGCAACCCGGGGGTCTAAAATCCCAAAATGGTATCCGATCGACGTGTCGTTCGCTCCGACACGACCGAGTAGGTGAAATTGACATGTGCGAACTGACGAATCCCAATTGGATTCCCGGATTGGGTTGGCCATTCAAATGACTAATCTAAAAGAAACCCAAGTCTATAGGATCAAAACACGCAACCCGGGGGTCTAAAATATCAAAATGGGATCTGATCGGCGTGTCGTTCGCTCCGACACGACCGTGTGGGTGAAAGTGAAATGTGCGAACTGACAGAATCCGAATTGGATTTCTGGATTGGGTTGGGCGTTCAAATGACTAATTTTAAAAAATCCAAGTCTAAAGGATCCAAAATATTTTCTAATTAAACTTGAAATTTTAATTTTTAAAATAATGTTTGTATATTAATATTTATTAATGTTTCTCATATTATTATTATTTAATATAGGATCCTCCAGCACCTGACGATCATAAGGCGGGGACGACGGACGATCCAGCAGACCTGTCTTGATTTTTAGCATTATTATTGTGTATGATTTTATATTTGTTATGTTTTATGATTTTATGTTTCATTGTGAGTACATGTTATTGTGGATGCATGAATATTTTAACAGGTTTTATAATTTGTCATTGTTAATTTCTGTATTTTTTTAAAAAAATATTACTTATTTCCGACACGTTTTTCGACGGATAGTATCTGTCGGAAATTTATAGTCGTCCGACGGCAATTATCCGACGACATTTCTGTCAGAAGTGCCGACGGAATAAGTTCCGACAGATTCTTTCCGTCGGAAGTTACCGACGAACTTTTCGATAGATTTTCTGACGGTCTTCGGTCGAATACATTGACCAATTTTTCGACAACAGTTTCCGACTCATTTCGGTCGGAAGTTACCGACGACTTTTCCGACGGAATATTCTGTCGAAATTTTCGACGGACTGCCGATAGATTCGTATTCCATCGATAATTTCTGAGCAATATTTTCCGACGGACATTTTCCGACGACCGTTCGACGGAAAGTTGTCGGAAGGCATTCCGACAGATTATGTCCGTCGAAAATACCACTTTTTCTTGTAGTGCTCCGCCCCTTACCAAGAGACCCCCACCTCCACCCCCACTAGTGTGCCCTCCACAGTGCCCCTCCCCCTCATCCTGGCTATGCCCACCCCTTATCCCGGCCACCCCACCGCCTCCAACTCCCTCCCCCCGCTCTCGATGACCCCCACCCTCACCGGTACCCCCTCCACTGTGCCCCTTCCCCCTCATCCCGGCCACCCCACCCCCTCATCCCAACCACCCCACCCCCATCACGGCCCCTACTCCCCCTTATAGAACAAACATTCTTCTATTACAAGCTAAAAGGTGGCTCACTTCTTTTGTGAGTGAGAAGCACACTACACTAGCAGATCTTCTTCTGTTTATGAATAAGAACATTACAAGAAAAAGTGTGTATCGACGGAAATTTTTGACACTAAAACAATGGGTAATTCCAACGAAATATTTTGTGTCAGAAATTCTGTGGAAATTTTTCCGTCAGAAAATTTGTTGAAATTACTGACAGAAACAATTCCGTTGGAATGGTCCGTCGGCAATGCAACAATATTTCTGACGGAAGAATTTATGTTAAAACATCCATCTCCAAAAACCTTGTTTTCCCTCCGACCTTCATCCCTAAACCTCTCTCTCTCTCATTGCTTCTAGCGAGGAGCGCCTCCAACCACTACGACTGCCTGTGTCGCCGCTGCCTCCTCCTTCTCAGGTAGGCCCTCCCCCTCCACTGCTCCCCCTCCCCCCACACCCGCCCCCTCCATGGACCCTCTCCCAGAGACCCGCACCTCCACCCCAACTAGTGCCCCCTCCCCCTCATCCTGGCTACCCTCACCCCACATTTCGGCCATCTTGTCCCCCTCTCGTTCCCGAAGCCCCCCTCTCGACGACCCCCACCCCCACCCCCACCGGTACTACGTCCATAGTGCCCCTTCCCCCTCATCCCAGCCACCCCAACCCCCTCATCCCAGACACCCCTCCCCCTTCACGGCCCCCACACCCCCTTTCGAAGTCCCCCTCCCAATGGCCCCCACCCCCACCCCCACCCCCACCGGTACTCCCTCCACAGTGCCCCTCCCCCTCATCCCGACCACCCCCGCCCCTGATCCACAGACATGCATTTAATCGCTTCACCAGTGTACTAGAAGTTGAAGCCAAATCAAATGAGATGTTCAGACATCAATGGGGCTTCAACCCATGTCCATTAAATACTTTTCAGGATTTCATTGCTTCTCTCCTATGAGTTCATTACTGTTGATTTAATTCTATGTTAATAGTGATGGAACTATCTTAATGTCTTAATATGTTAATACATCAACGTTGAGTTACTTCTATGTTATTTAATTCATCGATACATGTTAGAAGTTCTTTATTTAAATATTATTTAAATCATGTGTTGTTCTATTCAATGGATGCATGCATATCAATAAGTAATTTATTTTTAATATGATCTTATTTCATTACTTAAACTGTTCTATGCGAGTTGAGGTGTGTGGGTGCAACCTAACACTACATACACCTCAAAAGAGAGTGTTAAGCTTGTGTCAATGAACCTTCCTATTCAAGACTTTGAGAGTGACGTGTACATTCTCATTTTGAATTATGAGAATGTGTATATCTGACCCAAAGTCTTGAATTGTCCCGTTGGACCATATGTGAATGTTTGATGGTACTTAGGTGGTCATTTACTATTTGTTGTTGTATTATTTGTTAAAATTTTTGGTTGCATCTACTCACTCCTCTCTGATATACCTTTATTGATTCTGAATATTTTTTCAACCACATTATTAGGTGCTTAAGAAAAGTGGATATTTTAGGAATAGTGACCGAAATATTCGGTTGCTATTCAGTCACCATTACTGCCAGATTGAGTGACCAAAATTAATTTGACCATAATTGAGACAGAATTGTTAGTGAACTAATTTCGTTGGTTATTTCCTTGAAATTTTACGACTGAAGATTTTCGATCACAATTCCTCTCAGTCTTTGAGATCGAATTGTACTGAACTCATTTGGTCGCTACTATCCTTGTTTTTGGCACGTTTGACAGTGAAATTTTGTGACCGAAACATTTCGATCACAATTTGTTCTCAAAGACTGATATCGAATTATGACAGAAACATTCGGTCGAAAAATTTCATATTCATAATCGACCAAACACAAGGAATTGATGACTAAAATGAGTTTAGTCACCATCAGTCTCCATCTTTGAGAATGAATTTTCCAGTCCCAATTCGATCTCAAAAGCCGCTAACATCAACGACCAATGTCTACTCAGTCTCAATTCGGTCGCAGATTTTACGACCGAATTGCGATCGAAATTATTTGGTCGTAAAATATGTCAATCCAAGTTGCAAAAGCAAAACATTCAGTGCCTGAAAAGGTTCGGCCACAATTCGGTCATAGATTTTGTGACTACAATGCGACCGAATGTTTCGGTTGCTAAATGTTTTATGAATGGTGCGAAGTGAAAAGATTAGGGACCGAAATACTTCAGTCGTAATTGGTCGTAGATATGGGGACCGAATGGAGACCGATGTCTTTCGGTCGCTAACCTTTTCTCTAAAATATTTCATACATCAACATTAGTTACTGAATTATTGTGGTCATTACTCAGTCAGAGTTTTAAGACCGAATAGTGATCGAAAAATATTTCGTCACTAAATCTCTAAATTAATGACCGAAATATGTTAGTCATTGTTCGGTCTCAAAACTATGACCTATTAGTGACCGAACCTTCGGTCTCAGATTCGGTCTCTATATGTGTTTTTTCTTGTAGTGGACAATTGAGACTTGATTCTAATTGTGATCAAGAATCAACTGTAGAGTCTTAATTTTAATATGAGACTCATTTCTCAGTCTATATTGTGAGACTTGATTTCGGCATTGAGTGTGAGTTGTTTTTCTTTTTGTGGAGTGGGACTCGTTTTACATACTAAGGTTTTGTCTTTTTCCTAAAGTTCTTTTCAAGGTACTCATTTTTTGTACTGGTCAGTGAGTGAGACTTGTTCTATCCTTCTAAGTGAGACTCATTTTAAGTAAGACTAGCTTTGTCTTCAGAGTAAGAGTTGATTTATGTCTCAAATGTGAGACACATTTTCTACTAGAGATTGAGCCTCATTTCTGTTCTCTTGTTCTTAAGATTCAATTTCTTATAATGTGTCAGAGACTGGTGTTTACTAAAATCTAAGAGAGTGTTTCAGCTTATGAATCGAAAGACTCAATTTTCACTTCAGCTAAGACTTATTTTTTCATATTGTGTTTTGACACTCATGTCTCGCCATGCCAAAAGAACAGTCAATTCTGGAGGGAGGAAAAGAAAAGGGTCCAAGAAAGAGAAAATGGGAGAAAGTGAGATGGTGACGCTGGGAGGCAGTTAGAGAGGCCTTCTCTAGCCGAGAAACCAAATTAATTAGTTCCTCCCACAAAATCTAGAAATGGTTTTAGTTTTTAGGAGCATTTTAGAAAAGTAGAAGATAAATAAAGAGAGATCATATTAAGACATTTTATTAAATGCCTCAAGAAGTGCCCCTATTGTATAATATATTTGAAGCATTTTATGAAATGCCTTATAGTGTATATTGGGATCAGGCTGAGGGACACCTGACTTTCAAAATTATGAAAAACTCTAAACATAGCGATCAAAATCCCTGGAACAGTTCTCTTTCTTCCTTCATTTCTTCTCTCCGAAATCACAAATCCCAAACATGGGATCCTTCTGTTATTTGAATGTATTGGGGTCTGGGGGAGGGGTACAATTTGAGTAAATCCCAAACAATATGGGACCGTTGTTGTACGCTACTCATTGACGTAAAATTTAATTAAGACTTAATCTTTTCACGAATATATTTAGATATGTAACGACCTAAGAATCCGATACCCAGAACCCCGAGTACCCGACCCTTGGACCGCCACCCATGGATCCGAAGACCCGGAAGGGTTAGAAATATGTCTAGTGAGATATACAACAAGTTACAATGGCTAAACAATTAATGAAATACAACAACGGAAGAAAGAATACACACAATGTCCCAGATAATAATTCAAGTGCAAATAAAGAAAATACTAACCACAACTAACGCTGCTGACCACAAGCGGCATGACGCAGACCGTCCGAACACGAGCACCGGCTCCCTCGAGCTCAAACCTGGAAGGAAGTAAGGGGGGAATGAGCATCGCGAACGAAGCCCAGCAGGGAACCCAACCCCTCACCGGTTTGACAGCGGAAACAAGAACAACACAACTAAACTAGGTAGGAAGAACAGGTACTAAAGGAAACAAGCTAACTACACCAAGCAGAAGGGCGGCAGTAACTCAAGCACAAGATTACTAACTAAGCAGGAGATATACTAAAATAATAACACAATTGAGCAAGTACTGAAACAAATAAATGGAAAGTACACAGGTCCACAAGTATCGCCACACGGCACAACATCACACTGTCTCAACCTCGGTAAATGTGCCCGAGCATGCCACAAACTGCACAAACAGACGGTACGCACTAGCCACAACCCAGCACAAGCAGACGACAAAACCCTCGTCTGGACAAAGCCACAACCCAGCACAAGCAGACGGTAAAACCCTCGTCTGGACAAAGACACAACCCAGCACAAGCAGACGGTAAAACCCTCGTCTGGACAACACACACTAGCCACAACCCAGCCTCTACTAGTCAGTGGTCAGCTGCGCCACCGGCATCTTACCACTCGACCACGAGTCCAGGTCTGCCCTCCCATCGGAGTGAGACGCGTGGACAAACACAACCACAAGCCGTAGTCTGGCCGGACTACGGTCCCACGCCTGTCCTCCCGACACGGCTCTAGAACCGTGTAAGGCAAGGCAGTGAGAACGGACTAGCTGGCCCGCACCGCGACACCCCAAACTCCGCGGGACCCGGACCAAACTAAGTGAGCTCAACAAACGACTCAACGCCGCTGTCCAACACCATTTTCCCCTTCATCTGGAGAAACGCTCGACGGACGCACTCGTGGCTCGGAGACCACCCTCAACGGGCCCACGAGGATGGGGGTCCCGGGGAACGGTAACAACCCAACGCGCACCGTGCGCTGGGACAAGCCCTCAAGTGTCGCAACACCAGGCGTAGACTAGTAAGGCGCAAGTGCTAGGGAGTCAGCACAAGCGTCACGAGTACAGAACGGAACTCGATGCGGAAAGATCTGAAAAAGTACCTGATTGACGGTCAACCAAAAAAAGCTAATAATACCACCCGAACAGTCGGTCGGCCCTCGGAACTCACCCACAGGTGCCGGCGGAAACCCAACCGACTGTTCGGGTCAAACGGTCAAAACGGCCCTCAACGGCCCGGTCGGAGCCGACCCAGGCAGGCCCAAAAACCGAGGAACGTGGTATGACGACTCAAATATATATATATATATATATATATATATATTACTACCGAGACAGTCGGTCAACCCTCAGAACACCCCCACGGGTGCCCGGAAACACTGCCCGACTGTCCCGGTTGACGGTCAACAGGCACTACCGGCCCGGTCGGAGCCGACCCGGGTGGGCCCGACACCACGTGGTTCGAGAAACGGCCACCAACCCCGAGCAGGCCCACCAGCACAGCCGGGCAACAACACATGAAAAACGGCGCGAAAACGGCCCAAAACGGAGCCAAAAAGGGCCCAGAGGATCTGTCGGCACAATGTGCCGCAGGGGGCCCCCAAGCCAGCGCCCCGGCGCAATGTGCCAGGGGTGGCTGGGTGCAACGCGCAGCCCAGATCCCAAGCAGATCTGGGCGCGTTGCGTCCACCTCCTTCTTCCTCCCGATCTCCCCTGCGGAGGTGAGGAGGAGGAGAGAAGGGGGGTGGGGGGGGGGGGGGGGGGGGGGGCGGCCGGCCGGCCACTGCGGCGCCGGCGGAGGGGGGTCACCGGACGGCGCGGCGGCCTCCGGCGGCGCTCCCCTCGCCGGAAACACCTCCGGCCCGGAGGTCCTCACGCAGAGAGAGAAATGGAGAGAGAGAGAGAGAGCGGAGAGCAGAGAGAGGAAAGGGGGGGTCACGGCGGCGCACAGGGGAGGGGGAGTTCGGTCGACGCCAGAGAGGGAGAGGGGGTCCCTACCAACGGTGGTAGGACCCGCCGGCGGCGACCCCAAGCAGCGGCGGTGGCGAGCTCCACAGGCCGCGGCGACGGCGACGCGGCGACATCCGCGCATGGCGTCCTCCGTGCGCAGCTCCGCGGTGGCGGTGGCGCGGCGACGGCTTCCTCCTCGGGCGGTGCACAGAGCGACAGAGAGAGGAGAGAGTGATGAGCCTGAGAGTGGAGAGAGGGAGAGAGGGAAAGGAGAAGACAACGGCGAGAGGGAGAGGGGGCAGAAGAGGGTTTGGAGAGGGAGAGGGCAAGGTGGGAGAGGTTCTCCCCTTACCTGAAATGGCTCGGCAGCCACTTCTGGGGTCCCCCTGCACGTAGGGTGCATGGGGAAAGGGGGGGACCACTCCCCCCTCTCCCAGTCCTCACATCCTACCCAACTTAAAACAATTTCGCCCTCGAAATTACAAAAACAAAGCCGAAGCACGGAAGTAAGGCAGGGGCAGGAACAACTCACTCGAATTGATCCGACAACTCGAGCGAAAAGAACACGACAAGAACAGCCAGCGCGAAGAAGGCCACTAAGTCTCACCACGACTTCTGGTGGCCACAACAGCGACACAACACACGTGGAGTGCCCAACTAGGCAACCGACAGCCCACGCAGCACACCCTAGACGGGGATGGAGCACTCAATCAAATGCTGACAACTCCACGAGCGTGGCACACACAAACCAACGAAGACAAACGGAACCATTAGCCGAAAACCACATGGCTGAAGTCCTCAACAGACCTTGCTGCCAAAACCAATCCGGTCAGCACCCACTCTGCCACCAGCAGAACCTGACAGAAACCACAGTGACTGGTGACAACTCGGAAGAAGACCTACGAGTCAACCACATGGCTCGAGGAATGGCCTCACGCAGCTAGCGGCAGCTAGTATCGGCACACAGCCAAATGGATGTCTCGTAAAGGAAAACCAGAGTCTAAGCAGAACTGAGACGTGGAAAACCCCTCAACACGTGGAACGACATCCACAACACCACTCGGTCTCACCTAGACCTTCCTCGTGGTCCGACAAGGACACCAAACGAATGTGGAGTCACAGGAAAACCAAAAGCAGAACACGCTCCACAAGTACAACCACACAACGACAAGGTCGAAAAGACGTCTAAGGTTTGGTCAGAACCAAGCACCCAAGACGTCAGCGACTCACACGGTCAAGCACCAGTAAGCTGATAGGCTCACTGCCACCACAGACATAGACAGGAGTCCCGCCATCGGCTTCCAGACTCCACACTGGCACACGAACGAACACACAATGGTTGGCAATGCATCCACCATGAAATGTGCAATGCCAAGAGCGAGTGCCAAAAACCAACTGCAGAAAAAACTCAACCAATAGAAAACTAGGCAACCGCAAGAGCCGAGAGCAGCACGCTAACCCAAGTAGAACTCAACCAACACAAGGTAGCAAAACCCAACACGCACAGGGAGGGTACACCAGACGCGGGCCACAACCAAAATTAGGTGCACCACTACCAGGGCTACAAAACTACGAGGTAGCTACCACACTGTGGTAAGGTACGACCACAAGGGACAGACCACCACACGCGTCCCAGAGGCGGAACAACTCAACGCCTCGAGCACCTCACAAATCGCAAAACAACGCACAAACTCAAGGTCAGCACACACGGGCACAAGCACACGGCGCAACCACAAGCACCAGAACACCAGGTGTGGTGCACATGGTCGCACCAACAGCCCCAAAACGGCACGGGGCCAACCAAAGGGACTCCCTACCAGAGACCCACCAAGAAGAGAAAAACATACGGAAGGTCACGAGCTTCGAAGAGCACAACAAACATGCTGGCTCTTTAGAAGCGCACCACACACAGGCATCGGCCCTACCACAACAAGTAGTGAGGCCCACACACTGAGAGGTGACAAAAAGCTCCAAGAGCAGAAAGAGGCACAAAAGCAGAGCACATGGGAACATAACCCGAACACGAGCAAGCTAGGCGAGAGAATCGGGGCAACCTAGAGCTGATCAAGTGGAAACACACTGTCCCACATTGACCAGTCAGGCAACACACAAGCCTCACAACAAACAAAGTAGACCAGTAGGTTCACCAACCTACAGCGCCAACGGAAACGATAACACAAGGGGAGCAACCCGCTCAACCATAAGACAACTCGAGGTAAAAAGCCTTCACAAGAAGGCCACACAGCACGCACACAGTACCAAGGCACAAAAGCGGAGCACCACCACCCCGAGCAACCCACAAAAACAGAGGATGAAAATGCACAATAGGCCTCTCCACACGCAAGAGAGGCGATCGAAACACAAAACCAACACCTCCACAAGAAGTACACCAACCACATGGCCACGGCACACACCACATCACCAACGGAGAGAGAGAGAGTTGGGCACAGGAAAACGAAACAGAACCATCCGAGCCACGGGGACCCCGCAGTCCACCAACGTAGCCAAGAAAATTGGACAAACAAACAAGGCACCTGGCCAACACAACAAACAGACACACGGTCAAAGGTACCGCACCTTGACCGACAATGCTCAGATAGACTGTAACACAGACAGTCCAACTGGAAACAATGACAGCTCATCTCTACAAAGAGAGCAGCAACAAGCAATCAAACATAGGCAGTCCTGGAAAGGACCTCTACCAGAACGACAGAGAGTCGTCCAAGTAGAGCTCCACTAGAACAAACAACCCAAACAACCGATCCACACAGATCTTCAAAGAGAGCACAATAGCAAGCATAAACAATACAAGACAGTTCTGGGAGAACCTCCACCAGAACGACCAAGACACCGTTCTGGGAGAGCCACCAGAACGCACTAGCCAACCAACAACACACTCAACCTTGAGGCAGCACGACAACACTAGAAACAAGTACGGAGCAGTCCTGGGAGGAACCCTCACCAGACAACAACAAACAGTTCTGGGAGACCTCACCAGAACACAAGGCCAACCAACAACGCACCTCAACCCCGGGGGCAACAAAACAGAAACGAGCACGAAGAAGTTCTGGGAGAACCCTCCACCAGAACAAGCAAGAAAGAGCTCTGGGAACACCTCACCAGAACTCACAACCAATTAGCACAAGGCCACCAAGCAAACACAACAAGTGACATAACACGCAACCAGCAACATCACAAGCACCAACATAGCAACTGCTAAGTCCGAGCAGCAATGCCAACCTAGCAGAACACAGGGCACCCACAACTCACCTAACAGGTGAGGCAACATGCCCAAGCAACCAAAGCACAACAAAGCCAAGAAAACACAAGTAGGAAAAATAAGGGCACCTTCCATGAACCCGCAGACAAAAAACCTGCACCGGTGGAAGCCACACCACAAAAGACTCTCTCAGCCACCACAGAAAACATGCAGCCGAAAGCGCAGCCAACGACGACCAAGAGCACCGCACCGGACCTGCCTGCAACAATCCTCCTCACAAGGAAGACCTCCACCAGCAACTCCATCATCAACAGCACCAACGACACGAACCAACTAGTGATCACGCACCATGCACGCAACACTGCAACGACAGCAACCCTTCTACGACCCCACTAGAATCTTGTTGAACCACAACCTACCTGCAAAACATGATCAAGACACAAGCCTAACACTAACACACCACGAACGGTGCCAGCAACGCACTTGAACTATTTTCTGGGATAGCCATAGCCATAACCCATTGTAAATCTCAGAAGACATTTGCTCTGATACCTTGCTCTGATACCAATTGTAACGACCCAGAATTCGATACCCAGAACCCTCCGAGTACTCGACCCTTGGCCGCCACCCACGGATCCGAAGACCCGGAAGGGTTAGAAATATGTCTAGTGCGATATACAACAAGTTACAAGCTAAACAATTAAAGAAATACAACAGCGGAAGAATACATACAATGTCCCAGATAATAATTCAAGTGCAAATAAAGAAAATACTAACCACAACTAACGTTGCTGACCACAAGCGGCACGACGCAGACCGTCCGAACACGAGCACCGGCTCCCTCGAGCTCAAACCTGGAAGGAAGTAAGGGGGGAATGAGCTTCGCGAACGAAGCCCAGCAGGGAACCCAACCCCTCACCGGTTCGAAGCGGCGGAAACAGGAAAACACAACTAAACTAGGCAGGAGAAGAAGAACGTGCTACTAAAGGAAACAAGCTAACTACACCAAGCAGAAGGGCGGCAGTAACTCAAGCAACAAGATTACTAACTAAGCAGGAGATATAATAAAATAATAACACAATTGAGCAAGTACTGAAATAAATAAACGGAAAGTACATAGGTCCACAAGTATCGCCACACGGCACAACATCACACCGTCTCAACCTCGGTAAACGTGCCCCGGCATGCCACACAACTGCACAAACAGACGGTACGCACTAGCCAAAACCCAGCACAAGCAGACGGCAAAACCCTCGTCTGGACAAAGCCACAACCCAGCACAAGCAGATGGTAAACCCTCGTCTGGACAAAGACACAACCCAGCACAAGCAGACGGTAAAACCTTGTATGGACAACACACACTAGCCACAACCTAGCCTCTACTAGTCAGTGGTCAGCTGCGCCCACCGGCGTCTTACCACTCGACCACGAGTCCAGGTCTGCCCTCCCATCGGAGTGAGACGCGTGGACAAAACACAACCACAAGCCGTAGTCTGGCCGGACTACGGTCCCACGCCTGTCCTCCGACACGGCTCTAGAACCGTGTAAGGCAAGGCAGTGAGAACGGACTAGCTGGCCCGCACGCGACACCCCAAACTCCGCGGGACCGGACCAACTAAGTGAGCTCAACAAACGACTCAACGCCGCTGTCCAAACACCGTTTCCCCTTCGTCCGGAGAGAAACGCTCGACGGACGCACTCGTGGCTCGGAGACCACCCTCAATGGGCCCACGAGGATGGGGGTCCCGGGAACGGTAACAACCCAAACGCGCACCGTGCGCTGGGACAAGCCCTCAAGTGTCGCAACACCGGGTGAAGACTAGTAAGGCGAAGTGCTAGGGAGTCAGCACAAGCGTCACGAGTACAGAACGGAAACTCAATGCGGAAACGGATCTAAAAAAAGTACCTGATTGACGGTGAACCACAAAAAGATAATAATACCACCCCAAGACAGTCGGTCGGGCCCTCGGAACTCACCCCACAGGTGCCGGAAACCCCAACACGACTGTTCGGGTCAAACGGTCAAACGGCCCTCAACGGCCCGTCGGAGCCAACCCAGGATATATATAATATATATATATATATATATATATAATATATATATATATTATAATAATATATATATATATATATATATAATTATATATACTATCCGAGACAGTCGGTCAACCCTCAGAACACCCCCTACGGGTGCCGGAAACACTGCAACGACTGTCCCCGGTTGACCGGACAACAGCACCCACAACGGCACCCGGCCCGGTCGAGGCCGGACTCGGGTGGGCCCGATACTACCACGTGGTTCGAGAAACGGAAACACCAAACCCTGAGCCAGGCCCACCAGCACAGCCGCGGAGCAACAACACACAAAAACAAGCGCGGCGAAAACGGTCAAACGGAGCAAAAAAGGCCAAGAGGATCTCCGGCACAATGTGCCGTAGGGGGCCCCCAAGCCAACGCCCCGGCGCAATGCGCCAGGTGGCTGGGCGCAACGCGCCGCCCAGATCCCAAGCAGATCTGGGCGCGGTTGCGCCCACCTCCTTCTTCCTCCCGATCTCCCCTGCGGAGGTGAGGAGGAGAAGGAGAAGGGGGCCGGGGGGGGGGGGGGGGGGGGGCGGCCGGCCGGCCCTGGCCGGCGCCGGCGCTCGGCACCGGCGTGAGGGGGGTGCACGGAGGGCAGGGCGGCCGCCTGCGGCGCTCCCCTCGCCGAAAACACACCTGCAGGCCGGAGGTCTCACGCGACGAGATGAGACAGAGCAGAGAGGCAGAGAGAGAGAGAGAAGGGACAGAGAGAGAGAGAGGGACCAGGGAGAGGAAGGGGGGGGGGTCACAGCGGCGCACAGGGGGAGGGGGAGTACGGTCGACACGCGGAGAGGGCGATGGGGTCCCTACCAACGGCGCGTAGTAGGACCCGGCGGCGGCGACCAAGCAGCGCCGGGTGCAAGGTGGCGAGCTCCACAGGCCGCGGCGACATCCGCGCACGGCATCCTCCGTGCGCGGCTCGGGTGGCGGTGGTGCGGCGACGGCTTCCTCCTCCGGGCGGCGCCAGCGGTGGAGAGAGGAGAGAGAGAGAGAGAGAGGAGAGAGAGGAGAGCAGATGAGCTGAGAGAGGAGAGAGAGGAGAGAGGGAAAGGAGAAGACAGAGGGGGCAGAAGAGGGTTGGGAGAGGGGGAGAAGGCAAAGGGGTGGGAGGGTCTCCCTTACCCGAAATTGCTCGGCAGGCCACTTCCGGGGTCCCCGCACGTTGGGTGCATGGGGAAAGGGGGGGGGGACCACTCCCCCTCCCCTCCCAGTCCTCACAAGATACATGTATGCAGAACTTAGAAACTCTTAATTTCGTTATTCAGATGACTGTGCAATTACATTTCAAAGACAAAGAGAGTTATTACAGAAAAAATATTAAACCCTCCCGCAGAAAGTGGAGAAATAACAATGAATGAATTATCACCCTATACACGGCCGAGCATGCGTATCTACTGCACATCCAAAAAAATTGATCCCTAACAAGAAGTACAAAAGAAGTACGCCCATATATGTAAGTCGAGACCTGTTGGTATCGATGAATATTGGTCCGATGACCAGCACTGTCACCACGATCTTTGTCTTGAATATTAATGATCTCACTGATCCTTGGCAGTCTGGAGCTGGTATCCACCCTCCTTCCTCGGCTCGACGGAGAAGGGAAGGTAGGTGCGGAGCAAGTCCAAGTGGCGAGGTAGTGCACGGAGTAGTTGTACTTGATGCCTATGGGCTGGTGGTGGAGGGAGTGGAAGGCGGCATTGTTGGTCATCCACGGTGGATGGGGTGGTTGGGGAACCACATCCCGCAGTGGTCGTCCAGCCCCTTGAGCGTGAGAAGGCTGAAGAACACGGCGGCCGTCACGGGGGACATGCCGGAGACGAGGGTGGCCACCAGGCCGCCGAGGATCTCCCCACGACGGCGTCGACGCGGGGGATGTACTGAGATCCGTAGGTTGTAGGGGGCGATGATGTGGTGGTGCATGGCGTGGACGTGCTTATACAGGAACTTGTTCTCGTGCGTCTCGGTGCCAGAAGTACTCCCAGCAGTCATGATAGCATCGCCGCAGCCATCTGCCCAACGACCCGGAGCAGCGAAGGAGGACTGTGCCACTATTGGAACCCGTAGGTACTAAACCTCCAGTCTGCATAGAAAGCCAGTATTAAAATGTGTAAGAGATCATGAACTATCTAATTGAAACATCGACTGTTATAATATAGTTTGTAGATAATATATATGTTTGCACGAGCATTGAAGTTTTACGACTTCGATTAGTAGTGACCATGAACATGAGGGTGGCGAGGCCCATCTGAATCGCCTGGTTGATGAGTACCCCCACAAGAACTTGCCGGCGGGTGGCAAGGTTCTGTGTTTCCTCCTCATCTTTGGTGAACAGGCGGTATTGCTCCATCGGGCATAGCGTCAGATGGTAGATCGCGGCACCAATCCAGTAGACGATGACGGGACGAACACCGGAAGAAGCTCCTCAGACATGCTGAACGCCATGGCGATCGAGAACGACGAGGCAGCTGATTATAACTAACGCGCAGCTAGCTGGGATACTCTCTGCAAGATTGGGGGACCTTAATTTGCCGAGGAAAGAAGGCTTTAGATCGATGGGCATGCTTGTGAGGAATGGCGATGAGGGTGCCTATTTATACTGTCTAAGGCTCTACGTCGCACGCCCAGGAGACTTCTACCACAATATTGTTCAACAATGTCTGCATTCAAATGGGGGAGACCCCGCGGTCATGGTTCTACTTTTTCACCCATTTTAATAATTATTAAACGAGGGGCTCTGCATGATGTGTCTACTATGGAAAGGAGTCCCCTTCTTCGATTCACCACTTTGAAGTATAGATATATTAATAAAGACTTACTCGTGCATATGCTAGCAGACGCACACAATATTATATGTATAGGAAGCAATATAACTAGCTATATAGGTTATTCTTTTTGACAATGTACAGATGAAAAACACATTTCTTTTAGCTACTTATTAATGTTAGTGACGTGAAATTTGAGTTAGTTTCTTAACGTCAAAAAGTTAGAAATCTCTGCATATCATTTTACACTATTCTTCGTAACAACAGCCCAGACCTTCTCCATTGACCAAATGCGACAAAAGTGAGGTACAAGTGAGCAGCCAACCGCTGCCAGAGCAGTGCTCATCGTCCCCGTGGCGACAACGCCATATATATGCAGTAGGTCCAAACGGGCTGCCCTCACCTGTTTTCTCCTGGGAAGCCATGCGGAAGTTTCCCCAAAAACCTGGTCCATGTAACTAACTAGCTAGAGATGGAGATATGCAGTACTGCCGGAGACATGGCATGAATACTTTCCAAAATTGCATAGTTTTGGTAGTCATGAAATCATGTTCTGGCTAGAATTGGGTCGTCAATTAGATTTCTGATCAGAGCATATGACATTCAAATTAATGCATCGACTCAACAGCTGCATACATTGGTCATCGATTTAGTACTCGATAGAGTGATCAGATGATCATCTGAATCGACGGCTGTGGTGTTTATGATGTGTGGATTATTTTAACTCGATGGTACTTAAGCCTATTGTTTTGGGTTTTATCAGCCGCATGCATTGATGATGCACTTTCATGTTAATTCGAATTTGGATTAATCTTTTAAGACACTAGTTAGAGAAATTTCAACTGATGGAGAGGAGCGCAGATTGAAACCGCACGCGAGTAAATTCTAAGGGGACTATTTTCCAATACAAATTGATCCCTGACTCTACTAAAGTGTCAAAAATATCATTTTAATATATTCAGTCATAAGTAAGTACAAAATTAGTAATTTTTTCTGAAGTGAGAAATTATCCAACCCTCTTCACATATGAGCAAAATTATTCCACGAGGTAAACTGAAGGGTAACTATTCAAATACACGTGGAAGGCAAAGAAAGCGATGCAAGACAAGGGACAACGGAACTCTTCGTCTGCGGCGGCGACTCTCTGGGAGTAGTTACCATTTTCACCTACTCTATTAATTGGGAAGAAATGCTACTTTAACAAAGAAAAACTTACTTCCTTAATAGATGACAATATCTACTTTAATGATTTTGAAGTATTACTTTAACTAGGAAGCGATATTACTTTAACATAGAACAATTACTACTTTAATGGACAAATATTACATCTCTAATGATTTTCACCTACCACTTTAACTAGGAACAAATACTACTTTCACATTAGAAAATACTACTGAACAAATAAAACAAATAACTTTTTAGTTGTGAACTACTTTTTAACTGGAAACTATTACTACTTTTACTGTGGAAAACTACATTAAACGCACAGAAATTTACTTTGTTGGCTTTTGAACTACGACTTTGACAAACAAGTACATCTACGATGATTTTAACTAACTTTAATAGACAAAAAACTATTGTTATAACTGTCAAAATTATACTTTAACGGAGAACAACGACAATGATTTTGAATATAAATTTAAGTGGCAAAAAACTATTTGTGTAACAGAGGACAACTACTTCCTTAATAGACAATATAATTGCTACCTTAGTTATTTTCATCTATTACTTTAACTGGGACCAATACTACTTTATCAGAAAAAAAAAAAACTACTATCTTGTTCAACGACAATTCTGTGACACTTTACCCATATCGTGGCTGGACTTTAAAAGTGGTTAGGTTGTACTATATTTTTGCCTTAACTCACATAGGGTTAAATGTGACAGTCCTCGCCATTCAGGGCTGTTAACCCAATAATGTGCTCGACACGACTCCACCTCCCGCGGATGGCCGAAGTCTCGCAAGGATATCAATCACACGTGTCCTTGAAAATATAAAGAAACACATTGAACATATATAAGATTCCTTTCTCATATATATTCACATGAAATGTACATACTCAGTTCCATATATAGTCATTAAACAAGTACAATAGCCCGGGACAAACCCCCAAGGCTCCACAAGTAAATGTATTACTCTGCTGGTGGTGAAGGCCCGACTCACTATGATGCCAACTGGAACTAGAAGAAGGATGCGAACTCTCCTGCTCTCCTTACCTGGAAAGAAGAAGGGCGTGAGTGTCACGCCCCGCCAATTTAGCAGCGGAATAAATCGGGGAGACGTGAATCAAGTACATAGTCGAGTAAAATGTACAATAGTTGAATAATTCAGAGCATCTATTGAACAATAATTGAAATAAATTCTTCATTTCATTATAAAATCATTAAGACTATTACAACCACTAATTCAGAGCCACTACCTAGGGCTCAATGACATCATTACACTGAAAAGAAATCTAAAGCAAAACTATTAGACTCATAGTACTAGGGCAACTTCATCAACTGACTCCAGGTCGCTCATCACACTGGTCCCGTCCCATTGGTGTGGTGACGTCATTGTCTGATTTACCTGAGACACAATAACAAATAACGAAGGGTGAGCGATAACGCCCAGTATGACTAAATCTCAAGATTAAACAGACTTTAAATAATTAATGTTTTAAATGGCAGAGCAACTAATGATATAGAGAGTCATGTAAAGTTGAGAAAGTAATAGCACAGTGACAGGTTCCAAATAGTAGACGATCAAGTATAGCACGATGATTAAAGTCAAGTCACGCTAGAACGATACCAACAATAGCAAGTAACGACATTGTCAAGAATAGCAAGCGACATGTATAGCAAGAAGAGATGATAGTGTGGTCATGTAAGAGTAAATTACACTTTGTTGTTCTCATCAATCGAGAGTATAGCACTTTAATTAACTTTCGTCAATCGAAATAGTAATGACACTTTGGTATCCGTAGATAGCCTAGAGAAAATATAGCACTTTATTGTTCAATAGTCAACGAGAGAGTATAGCACTTTGAATGCGATCAAGTCACGATAGAACGCAATAACTCAAGATAGCAAGTATCAAGTGGAGCAAGTAGAGCATATGACAAGATAGTGTGGAACGAGGTAGCATGTAACGAGATAGCAGGTATGGTTGCACAACGGTGCACAGTAGAATACGACAGTAGTCACTTCTAGGACAGTAGACGTTCAGTAACAATCTACGATAGCACAGTAATCACACAGTATGTCTGAACTCTTCAGACTAATAGTATAACAGTCAGATGTCTAGCCAATTAGAATAGTCACGTCAGAACCGGTGCAATGCAGAACACAATCTATAGCCCCTACAGGTAGTTTCGGGGGCTTTCTGCCCCCAGGACTAGATTGGAGCCCCTCGAACACTCTCCGGGCCCTGCACAGTAGCATTGGATACAGTAGAGTCAAAAGACCCATATTATAGTGCTAGACAGTCTGAACAGTACAAAACAGTAGGAGCCACACAGCTCAAGAGTACCAAGAGAGTACTAGATGAATAGCACGAGACATACGAGATAGTTAGAGTGAATGTGAATAGACGAGAGAGTAAGTATAGATGAGATCTTATGGTCATTGCACAAGAAACGTTGAGTAACGAGGAGATAGTAACAGTTGCACAACACATGCGTACGGCGTTGGCAGTCAGGTGGAATACACTACCTTTCGCTGGCCATGTTACGCACAGGTCCAGAGGTCCGGCATGATTCAAGATAAGAATGAGAGCAAACTAAGGCCGTTTGGATCTTGCTGATCCCTAAAATGATCATAGGTGTTAGGGTACACCAACCAGCTCGTCGACCGTGTGGGAATCATGGACAGAGGAGACTTACGGAGGCCTGGTCAAGGGGTCACTAGTCCGGCGAAAGGAATATCCGACGGAGAGTTCCCACAATCCAAGAAAGGCTTTTCTATCGTGCTAGAGTGGTATGCGACATGCCCATCCCGCGCGTGAGAATCGCTCAAGTGTGTATGTGAATCCGATACAGAAACTCTAGTTATAAAAACTCCATTTATGGAAACTTTATTTTTGGAAAACTCTATATATGGCAAGTATCAGGAGTACTAAAACATGCAGGACCAATTTTAGCAAGTAACTATGAGTTTTTAGCAAGTTCGGTTAACAAGGCAAGAAAGTGAATATATGGTAGGTAGAGAGCATGATCATGAACTTAAGATCAATTAAAAATCATGTGAAACTCAGTTTTAACTTTCATATAGGTTGTTAAATGCATGATAATACTTCTAGAACCTTCTTAGAATAGATCAAACTCACAATCATGCAAGGAACGATACAAAACGACGAAACCACAAGATTTATGCCTTTTAGAAGGCAAATGCAGTCCCATCCCTTCACTTCCTAAGGTCATAGATCATTGACTTTTCTTTTTGTTTTCAATATCCCATGCAATACCACATTGAAGCTTTTA